>JAULKM010168478.1:0-15871 GCA_032355605.1 Rubia tinctorum | reverse complement strand
TTCTAATCAAATCAAAACTCATAAATTACATTATTTAAAAATAATTCTAAATATGAGCACACTACCTCATTAAAAAACTCAGTGGGAAAATGAGTATAGTGTTAACTCCTAAAAATACTAAACGAATAAAAATATAATAAATGACATTTTCTAATTCATATCATAAAGATACTAATATTTAAGGATTGATGTGTTGACTCCCAAGAGTCAAATTAGAAATATGATATGGGTCGGAGGGAGTATGTTTCAATTTCATTTGGATTCATTTCTGTTAGCAGAGTACTATCGCGCATTGCACGACATTATTAATTAAAATATCATGACATACATTTCGTGTCTAACATTTAGGTTGAAAACAAAGTTTATTTAAAATTTAAATTTTTTGTCATATAAGGAAAACTATATGAGTTATTAAGTTAAACAATTAATTTAGTTAGAAATCGTTAAATATTGAATACAATAAAAATTGATTATTATAATGTTTCATTCAATTTTTTAAAAATAAATTATTTATATGTTGAGATTCAATTTAAAATGTTATCATAATTGTATGTATCTCATTGCAATAAATAAAAGTAAATGTCAAATGACCTAATTAGTCTCACTAATTATAAAATGTCCTCATTAACAGTTAGCCGGTATAAAACAAGATTTTGTCATATATAATAAAAAAAATAATATGTATACATATTAAGGCAAACTTTTGGAAAAGACCGTTTTTCCATAGGTTTATGGAAAGACGGGGTTTAATTATAATAATAAAAGGTAAAAGGTCTTAGTTGTAATATTAAAATTTTACTATGCAACACACAGTAGTTATAAAGTTTATAACCCGTTTCATGCAATCCGGAAATTTTATCTTCATTTCTTCTAATTTGTACTTTAAACCTTGGTATTTCCATAATTTATTGAAAGACAGTCTTTCAAGAGACGAACTCACATATTTCTATCAAAAGTATGTTCTCTATCATTGTATAAAAAAATCCCACCATTTTGTTATTTCATATTATTTGTTTATTTGGATTTTCTTTAGTGATATATAGAAGAGATATTTATGGTTTTAAAATTATGTTCAGAAGTTATATATTTCAACAAATTATGATTGAATATATATATATATTGCAAACAATTAAAATCAGTAATATATTATAATATTAGTATGTTATTTTTAGACAATTTGGGTTTAGGTTAGTCAAAATGACTTCAATATCTCCGGTCGACAGCATCAAGAAAACAATATTTATTATATGGTGTTTGGGATTGGGATTAAGGTCCTGTTCTCTGGAGTTTATTTAGATTTTAGTTCAGATCAAATCGGATCATATCAGATCACATCATACCTGTATATTTATACTTATTTTAGTTCATATCAGTTCAGTGTATTTATACTTATTTCAGTTCAGTTCAGTATACTTATACTTATTTTAGTTCAACATATTTGTATTTATTTCAGTTCAGCATATTTGTATTTATTTCAGTTCAGCATATTTATATTTATTTCAGTTCAATTTATTTATATTATTTCAGTTCAGTATATTTATATTTATTTCAATTCAATGGATTATATTATTATATGTTAACTTGGCATATCAATTCAGTTTAATACAGTTCATTTCATATTTGAAATGATTGAAATAAATAAAGAATGAAATTTGATTTAAAAATAAACAAGTCTTGTGATGCTCATGATTTTTAGCATTATTTCCTTTTATAAAGAAAAATGAAATTTTCCACCAAAACAGATTTCTAATCTCCCGCCTTTTCATTTACTTATTTTCTAATTTTTATTTCTTTTTATAGTTAAGATTAAAATGTCTGAATTCATTTAAAATGACATGTTTTTAAACTGTATAACAACATCGTTAATTGTGTATTATTTTACTATTTGAAACGATGCAGTACACATACACATACAATAAAATGAGCATTAAAATAATCATAATTTATATTAAAATTCATGTTATTAGAGCTTATCTGCAGTTCAACTCATTTGAGTTCAGTTCAGTCAGTTTAATTCACTTCAGATCAACATGAATGTTTATGATGAAATTTAGATTAATTCAGTCATATTGTCACTATTTTTCAGTACACTTATTTTTAATTTAGTTCGGCTCAATGTTCAGATCAGTTCAGTTCATTGTAGTTTAGCTTTTAGTTTTTATTTTTATCCTTTTACACTATTTTAAACTTATATAAATTCTTAGAAATAAATATCAATTTTTCAGATAATTTTACGACACGATGCATTGCACATACACAAATAATAAAATGAGTATTAAAATAATTATATATGATATTAAAATTCATATTATCAGAGTTTATCTGCACTTCATTCATTTAACTTCAGTTCAATTCAGTTCAGTTCAGCATGAATGTTTATGATGAAATTTAGATTAATTCAGTCATATTATTACTATTTTTCAGTACACTTATTTTTAATTTAGTTCGGGTCAATGCAATTCAGATCAGTTCGTTGCAATTCAGTTTATATTATTATTTTTATATAAATGTTTTTCTTTTTACACTATTTTAAATTGATATAAATTCTTAGAAATAAATTTCAGCTTTTCAGTTAATTTTAAGAAATAAACTACAGCCTTTGGTTATCCACACAGTAGAGTCGAGTACTCTCTCCGTTCCGGGACAAATTACAGTTTAATCAGTGTACATCGTTCGGAAAAAAAGTTTGATCGTGAATATGTTTAACTACGTATAATAATGGCAAATAAAAAATTACTTTCTAGAAACTATTTGTTACGACGAATTCAACAATATCACATACGATAATATTATTTTTCATATATTTATTCAAATATGCGATCAAAATTTGATGGAAAATAGTGTCATAAAGTAAGTGAGTAATTTGATCTAAGACAGAGAGTACTATTTCCTTCAAGATTTGAAATGATGGCTATGGAGTTCTATGAAATTTTTAAAAAAAATTGCTAGCAGGTAAATAAGGAAAGGTCTACAAGGAAGAAGACATGAACAAGAGAAAACATTCATGACAAGTGATAACTTGGTAAAAATATTAGAGTGCTAAAATAGCCATACTTCCACAGTTACTCTATTAGTGACACACTTATATTAATATGATAATTTTTTAAATGGCACACTTTATATTTTTGGCAAAATTCTTTCAATTTCATCCACTCATTTTCTACATTTAACTTTCTACATTCAATTTCATCACTCACTTTCTTCACCAAAATCGAAGCAGGTATACCTATGGTGCCATTATTAGTATAATAGAGGAGTACTTTTATGATGAAAGTGTCAATATAATCATGTAAAACGAGAAAGTTTAAAAAAATCCAAACTTTATGATATATGTACCAATATAACTCTGGGAGTTGTTGACTCCAATTGTCAACACCGGAATTGGTCGGATTTTAAGGAAATTACAATTCACCCCTGCTAAAAATCGAAAAATGGAAAAGACAAAACTGCCCTCATTCATGTTTCCTCCTTTTTATCTTCTGCAAAACCGCTGCCAAACCCACGATTTCTCCATTTCTTCTTCCTGAAAACCATTGCCACCATTCGATTTGAAACCCCAGCCCGTTCGCCAAGCTCCGAGCACCACAGGTGAAGGTTTTCAGTCGTTGTTTGCCCCTCTCATCTGCAGTCTCTTCTCCGGCCCGCTCAAAATAGGCTCCTCCAATTAGTTCCAAAGAAACTTCTCCGATGGAAATTTTTTGTTCCCGGATCGATCGAGGAAAGGATCGCTGAGGGATTTGGGTGGCAGGCGGAAGAGGGAGGGGCGAGTGGAAGATGAAAGGGCCGACGGAGGTAATGGTAGTTGGTTAGTCGTTGAGGGATCTGGGTGGCAGGTGGAAGAGGGATGGGTTGACTGGGGGTGGTGGTGGGTGGTTGTTCGCTGAGGGATTTTAGTGGCAAATGGAAAAGGGAGGGGGCCGACGGGGTGTCACGGGGTCGTTCTTATCACCCAACCTCAACGCAACCCTATGCCCACATGTACACCACAAATATGATGCGGTCCCGCGCCGATTAACGCGTTCTTGCAAACTGATCTTCCTAAACCGCAATGCACATTCCTCTAGGTCATCCACTGTTGTCCGCCTAACCGGTCTCGGCCATTGGTACCCTCCACTGCGCTCGCGACGTGCTGTGCATAATGTCCGAGTCATTCGTGCCCAATGACCATGCGCGCAACGCCCGGTTGCTCCGATTTGCCAACACACTAAGTGTAGAGTTAGACCTAAGAAGACTTATCCCAAGCTCCTTGTCCCAAAAGTCTTCTCCTTTTCTTGTAATAACTTAGCTAGTAGCTTAGCTTACTTTCTTTCTTAAAGGTCCATGCCTGAGTGTCTTTATTTTATTTGACCTTCTTTTGTTCTTGTACCTAACACTTGTAATTACTTCCGCACACCATATATGTGGAGTACTGAGCTACCCATATCCAGTTACCTTTGCAATATATTAAAAATGAGCATTTTATCCCCAAGTTGTTTGGGCCTTGTATAGCTGTTATCGCCTGTTTGTGAACTCTTGCTCCCGTTCTAACTCGTGTGTGTATTTCAGATGCATACTCGTTCACGTCTCTCTAAAGGCTCGATGTGTTGGGAGCAACAAAGGTGAGTGCGACGTACGTGGGAAACATGCGGTATTCGTGGTACTTTAGCACGGTTAACCCCTTGAGATGGTGACCTATGACACGGGTGGTGGTGGCGGGTGGTTGGTCACTAGGGGATTTGGGCTGATGGAGGTGTTTCTGTGGTGGTGGGTGAGTGGCAAAATATTCAGATGTTTCTGTGGTGAATGGCGGAGTGTAATATATTAAGGCGGGGAGGCGAAGAGGGTGGTCAGAGAGGGTGGGGGAGCGGATGGCGGGAGAGGGTGGCCAGAGATGGTGCCGGGTAATGGTGGCTGACAGTGGAAGGTGGTAGGTGACGCCAACAAGAAGGTAGAATGGGAAAAAATAGTAGAAATGGCCAAGAGTATTTTTGTCATTTCGGATCTCGTCAACAATCCAATTGGTGAGTCAACACCGGATTTATACCTGAAGGTTATATTTGCACATTTTATCATAAAGTTATGGTTATTTTAATATTTTTCATTTTAAATAATTATATTGGCACTTTCATTCGAAATGTAGAGTTAGAAATGTCCTTATTTAAAAGTAAAACACATGAAGAGTTCGAAAAATTCTGAGATAATGGATTTCACAGCTTGAAGCCTAGGGAGTTCTCAACTTTGAACTTAAATAAATGGTCGTTATAGACAGTCTTTTGAAGAGCATGTTTGTGCAATCGAAACTCCAGCCCACAAAAGCCCAATAGTCAACAACTACTTGATACTCCAATGCTAGACTGCATGTGTCGTACAAATTAGTGGTTCGATTTACTGGATTAGGTCTCTAAGACCATGTGCAATGCAGAGACCACTCCAAGACTCCTCTTATGATTTCAGTTTATTAAATAATCAACATCTCTCTTCCACCTCAACATTGAGACAACAACTAAAACACTTTTTCTCCACAATGGTTGAAACCACTTTGAAACAACTGCATGGACCCTACTTGATTCTCTCTATCCTACTCATTATTTTTACCTTCAATAATTAATTCAAATAAATTTACCTAACAAAATAAATTGAAATGTGAAATTTAATAATACACCTATAATTTTTTAATTGGGTTTTATTTTTTTAGATCTCATTTTCAAAATTAATTTCAATTTTTAAATTTTATTTTATGAAACATAATTAAACAAAAGAAACATATATATTTTTGAAGAATATAATTTTGATTTTTAAAAAAATTCAAAATTTATTTAGATTTTATAAAATAAATATCAGATTTTTTGCAATTTTTTCAAATTTTTTCAATTTTAAATAGTATAATAATTTTCAAAATTTTAATTTTGAAGAAGGGGACAATTGGGGGGGGGTCCACGTGGCCCAATAACAGGGTGCCACGTGGCACTCATTCAAATGAAAATGGTTGGCCGCACTTGTTGACCCAGGGGCCATGTGCAATGCCTGATGGTGTCAGCATTGGGCCTGTCTTAATTTCTCAGACCATTGCCCTGGTCTGTATGAATGCAGACTGGTCCGATACCCCACTGTGAGAATTAATTGTCTCAATTCCGTCCCAATTTTTAATTAAGACCTATTTGAGACTCCCACCGTACATACTCTAAGCCTTGGTCCCTAACATTAAATACATGGATTGTTAAATTAGGATATACATAGTAGCATTGGCATATTGATTTTATCATGTCATTCAATGATTATTTTTTACCATCAATATCTCTAACTGATATAATAATTTTGCAAATAAAAAATTGATATTCAAAAAATAGATGTTAAGAATCTAACAATATCTTACATGATATTTTAGTTGTAAATATATTAATTTATATTTAGTGTCAAAATTTACTAAGTTTGGTTTGTAAAAAGTAAATATTCCAATACTCGTGGAATGGAGGGAGTATGTATTTATATTATATAAAAATAAATTTTGTATTTTGAAAATGAAAAAGTATTTGTCGGAGGTGGTGGTGGTAGTTTGCGACAGTGGTGTGATGGTCTGGCGGCGACATTAGTGGTGGCACGACAGTGATGGACGCTTGTGTTACCTACTGGACACCATTTGGCGTTGGCGCTCGAGCACACCAAGCGCGGGTGTGAGTAACGAAAGCTGACGCTAGAGAGCACTAAGCACCGCGCGCGAACCGTAATGTGTTGGTTGTGGTTTGTCGATGGTAGTGGTGTTGGTTCTCCTACTAAAAAGCATTTGGATTTACGAGAACCAGTATCCAGGAGAAGGGTGGGCCAGAGTGGCTGGAAAGGGTCGGTTAGTGGTCACGGGGTGGTTAGGTGAAGGTGGGGAGGTGATGGGTGGTTATAGGATCTACCACTAGTGAAAAATGGCCTATTAATGGCAGCAATTAAAGGCGGTACCTTTGATTTTTTTGAGGGACCGCGTTTGTGAGAAGTTCCAAACTTGTAACTGCTATCTCAAAGCTCCCTTTGATTTTAAAGACTGTTCAAAATCGATTAAAGACGATTTTTGAGAAATCGCCTTTTATGGACATATATTACAAGCGATTCTATTGTAAAACCGCATTTATTGGATTGCCTTTGTTGGACATGGCCCAATCTATATAAAGTTTAGGGGTTCACTCATTCCTTATTTTATTTTTAGTTAAGTGTTAAAATGACTCTGATTTTAGGCTAAAAGTGCCAATATAACACTGCAATCTCAAAAGACTAAAATTTTTTGTCCCCAACATATGTCGCAATACCATCTTTTGGTCCCCGGTGCCAATACCGCGTACATGCGGTACCCAACAAATTCAAAATAATTTGTTTGGTCCCCAAACAGATTCCAGGTGGTTTTCAGGTAGACTAAATTGTTTTTTGGTCCATAACATATGATCTTATACCATCTTTTGGTCCCCAAAACCATCTGAAAACCAACTTGGGGACTAAATAAATCATTTTGAATTTGTTGGGTACCGAATGTACGCGGTATGGCATCGAGGACCAAAAGATGATATTGCGACATATATTGGGGACCAAAAAATAATTTAGTCATCTAAAAAAGAGTCAAAATAACCTTTGACTCTGTTGAATTTTTAGTCAACCTTTCTCTGGCCGGATTCTGATGAAAATAAAATTTGCCCCTACCTTAAAAAAGGAGTAAATCGAGGTCGCTTCCTCCTCCTCGCACCTTTTCTCCTTCCTTCCTTCCGCATCTTCTTTGATTTTCGTGAATCGAGGTCGTTTCAACTTCCTTCCATCGGGGGTGTCTCTTTTGATTTCCATGCGCCGGTGGCTTCCCCTTTTTCTCCTTAGACCATTTATCCTTCCCTAAACCGGTGGAATCTCTTCGATTTCCCTCCGCCGGCGGGAGGCCGAGGCTAGGGTATGGAGAGGCGGGAGGAGGCGGGAGGCTAGGTTGGCGAGGCGGGGCGGGGCTAGGGCGGTGGGAGGCGGTGTGATGGTGGGGGAATGGAGCTGTGTATTTAATATTGTATTCTTCTCTCCATTCATGAAATGTAAAAAACAATACTCTAACACAACAGCAACATCAATCAACACAACAACGATTTAAATCGAAACACAACAGCAACTCTTGTGGCGGCGTCAATCTCCGACGATGAAAAACATCTCCTGTGGTGGCGGGGAATCGAGCGTCGACGGAATCTAAGCGCTAGAGCGTCATGGTGGCAGAGGACCTGGTAGTGGTGGAGCTCGATCCGACAGTGGTGGAGCTCAACTCGACGGAGGTAGTGGAGGCCCTGGAGGGGAACAGAAGAGAGGCGGCCGGTTGTGGTTGAGGAGCTGGAGCAAGAGAGAGAAAAGAGGCTGTGGTGGTGGAGGCACTGGAGCAGCCGGAGGGGAAAGAGAAGAGAGGGAGGAGGGCTAGAGAGAAGAGGAGATAAGAGAGGGAGAAGTTGGTGGAGATCAGGCGAGAAAGGGAATCGAGATCGGAGAGGACAGAGGGAAAAGAAAGGGTCGATTGCCAAAAACCCTTAGGAGGAAAAAGAAGGTAAGGGGAGAAGGTGAAGTGGGCTTGGGCCAAGCCCATTAAAGACGGTTCTAAATGTAGAACCACCTTTAAAATGAAAATGTGATATAGGAAAGCATTTATGAACTCAGAAATGCTTTCGGAGCTCAATTAAATGCGGTTTTAAAGGTGGAACCTCCTTTAATCTATTGTCATTAAAGGCGGAACTGCCTTAAA
Source organism: Rubia tinctorum (assembly GCA_032355605.1). Lineage (NCBI taxonomy): Eukaryota > Viridiplantae > Streptophyta > Magnoliopsida > Gentianales > Rubiaceae > Rubia > Rubia tinctorum. The sequence goes on along the minus strand of JAULKM010168478.1, from coordinate 7,155 downwards.
TTAATTTCAAATTACCTTTAAAGAGATTTCTGAACTCAGATACGCTTCCTAACCTCAATTAAAGGCAGTTTCGATGGAACCTCCTTCTAACGATGCCTTTAAAAAAATTCTCAGCTAGTGTTGCCACTTTCTTTTCTAGAACAAATGTATTTATCCCTTTTTATTTTCTAGAACAACCCCCCTTCATTTCTTAATCACATATGCCCCTTTTCTTCTTCACATATCCACCAGCCCTTTTTCATCATCACCTTCTTCTTCATCAACACAACTCTTCTCCATCCCCTTGTTCTTCATCATCTAGTTTCTCATTTCTTCTTCATCACACCACACAGATCCACCCTTTTTCTCTTTCACATATCCGCTGAAAAGCTACCGAACTATTACATTATCGTCACCACAGAACTTTCACCGAACGACCGCACCTTCATCAAGCTCCTGCATCACCATGAACGGTTGTGAGCGTGTGAAGCTCCGCCGAGGAATCCGCCAAGGCACCTTTGTTTGCCATGGGACATTGTATTAAATTTGTTTGTTGTAAATTATTGTACTCCCTTTGTCCCATTCGAATATACACACTTTGATCAATTCGAATCATGGCATATATCACCGCTGATAACTTTAGTTATACTCCCTCCGTCCTTTAGAAATTGGCACAATTTCTATTTTCGTTCATCCCACTGAAATTGCCACAATTCAATTCTTACCTAAAGTGGCAAAATATGAGCTTATACATTTACTATATTATCTCTCAAGAGATTGATTAAATCTACAAGTCGATTCCTCCATTACCAAAATACCCTTCATTTATTCCCCTTCACACTTCCATCACATCTAGCATAAAATACCAAACCAAAAGTAATTGTGCCAATTTCAATGGGATGGAGGGAGTATATATGAATGGTGTAATACTTAGAAAACACATGATGTAGGGAATTTAAAAATATCTCACATGATGATATTTTTGTCTTTATACTAATTGAAATTTATGGTCAAACATATCTTGAGAAAGTTGACTAAAAATGTGCAGAAGTGACTGGGGCAAGAGGAGTAGCAAACTTGTAATGAACGAGGTACCTAAAAATGAAGTACCCCCCCCCCCCCGGTCCCAACTTAACTAGCACTCTTACTTTTTGGTCATTATTTTCTATCCAAGTTTGACAGCATATTTGAATAAATATATGTACAATAATATTATCCCATATGATATTGTTCAATTCGTCGTAACAAGTAGTTTCTAAATATCAAGTTTTGTGTGTTCATGTTTGACTTTACTGCATACTTGGTTAAATATGTTACGTTGGAACACGATAATAATTATTGAATTAATTAGGTAAAACCAAATTTCAATTGGAATCAGAGCTAAGTCACTTGTTTTACCTTGGTTTTGACAAGGAAAGTGTGATCTAGTTTTACCAATGGCAACCAGAGAAAGAGCTTTTGTGTCTCGGCTACCACTGCTGGAAGGAACCAATTACAACTACTTGAAGGCTTGCAAGCAAGTGTTCATAAATACTTTGGATGAACTGGCTTGGCATTATGTTGAAACAGAATGAAAACCCCCAGTTGTTGAAAGTTTTAAAGGGGGTGAATCAAGTTCTAAAGAGCCAGTAGTGAAGTCTAAAGAGTCATGGACTCCAGATGAAAAAATGGGTGGCTTGGTTAACTCCAGAGCATTAAATGTCATCTTTACTGCAGTAGATGAAAATCAGTTCAAACTCATCTCTACGTGCAATCGGGAAAAGAGAGCATTGGATATCCTACAAATGGTGCATGAGGGAACAAGTCGTGTACATTAATCAAAACTACAAATGTTGGCCACACAGTTCCTAGAATTGAAGATGGATGAGGATAATACTATTGTTGTGTTTAATGGAAAGCTAAGAGATATCTCATATATGACGTATCAACTTGGAAAAACTTACAGGAGTACAAAATGGTGAAAAAGACTTTGAAATCTCTCCCTCACAGATCTTCTATGAAAGTTGCGGCAATAGAAGAAGCATGAGATGTGTCCACCATGACTCTAGATGAATTAATGAGATCACTGCAAACCTATGAAATGATGTTGGAACATTCAACGAATGATTTGGCATTCAAAACTTCATCGTCAAGAAGCAATCGTGAAGAGTATATCGATGATGTAAATGAAGAACTTGCTCTTATCACAAGGAATCTCTCAAGGATGCTGAAGAAACCGATAAATAAGAATTTTGAGGAAAGGTTTAATGTGAACAGAATACAGTTTCAATATTCTGGCAACAACCGTGAGCCACAGATGGAGCAAATCACCAGCAATTCTCAAGAAGTCAAAACGGAGAATTAATGCGGTCAAGAATGATTCAGTGCAGAGAATGTGAAAGGTATGAAAATATCCAGGCTAAATGTGCCAACACTCAGAAGAAGCAAGGAAAATCATATGGTATACCTCATGGAGTGAAGATGAAGAAGAGAAGAATCATGAAGAGGAATTGACAGGTAATTATATAGCTATCGAAGTAAACTTCAAGGAGACTCAGAAGTTGAGACTGAATGTTCCAACATTGGACAGGAAGAAGTGGATCAATGTTCCAACATAGTTCAGGTAGCCAAAGTCCGATGTTCCAACACAGAGAATGTAAGTGAAGAATACTCCTCAAGCGATGACGAAAACATGAGTGTGAATGATGAAGATGTCTATGTTGCATATAAAAATATGTATAAAATGTGGCTGAAAGTTGTTGACACTATCAAACTCATGAAAAAGGAGAAAAACCTCTTAGCTGAAGAAGGAAGAGAGATGAAATCCCTAGTGGAACGACTCAGAAGAGAAATTGAGTTGTTGGAATTAAATCTGAATTCGATGACAAAGAGGACTGGAGTTGCTGAGATGACTATTAACAGGTTGAATATTGGAAAAGTAAAATTAGATGATATACTCACCATGGGTCAGAGCTTTGGAAGTCGACAAGGTACAGGCTATGGCAAGCCATCGAGCAGCACTGTAGATTTCAAATCAGATGTTCAAAATATGAAGAGAAGAGTGATCAATACCCAGCAACACAAACCTCTTATTTGTAGCTACTACACTTATCAAGGTCATACAGAGGATCAATGTTTTAAACTACTCAGAGATATCATGGATGAATGAAAACTGTCTGCATGTTCCAACATAGATGATGTCCAACAATTAAAGATAGTCAGAAAGGTATGGGTTCCTAAACACACTAATACTTGTCGTGTTGCTCATATTAATCTTATTGCACACTTTGGGGATTTGTGGTACTTTGATAGTGGATGTTCTCGACATATTAATGGATCGCAAGAGTACTTAAGGAAGATCAAACCCTATAATGGAGGATTTGTTACCTTTGGCGATGGAAAAAAAATAGGGTAGTTGACAAAAGTGAGTTTTCTGTAAAGAGATTTCCAACCTTTACCAGTGTTCTATTGGTGGAAGATCTAAAGACTAATCTCCTAAGTATCAGCTAGCTATATGATGATAATATCACAGTGAAATTCCATAAGAAGAAGTGCATAGTGAAACAGGGCAACAACAAAGTGGTTACTGGTATTCAGTCATCAGACAAATGTTACTGAGCTCAAAATGTCAACGGTTGACCATGTTCCAACATCGGATGATTTCTCAGATCAGGGACGTAATGATGTTGGAACATCAGACGAGGTAGATCTTACGAATGAAACTGATGACTCTTATAACTTCAACGATGTTGGAACACCGGCCTCCCCAAAACTCTTTTATGTTCCAACATCAGTGCAGGTTGAATTAATTGGAATAAGGATTTGATCGATCCTTCGGGTTAACTATAGGGAACTTGCTGGTTTACAATGTTTTTCCCTCATCGAACACAAAATTACAAAGAGGCTCTACTTGATAAGTATTGGATTGCGGCAATGCAAGAAGAACTTGGGAAATTTGAATGCAATGATAATAAATCAAGGTTAGTTGCTCATGACTACACTCAGGTTGAAGGAGTTGATTTTGATGAGACATTCGCACCCGTTGCAAGGTTAGAATCTATTCTCATTCTCTTCGCTATGGTTTGCATTATGAATTTTATGTTGTACCAAATAGATGTCAAGAGTGCTTTTGTAAATGGCGTGGTTAATGAGGAATTAATCAAGAAGGCTTTGTGTGGATGAAAACAACCACCAAGAAAATGGTATGAGCGACTCAATACCTTTCCTATTTAGAAAGATTATCGTGGAGAGGGAGTAGATCACATCTTGCTTGTTTTTCATAAATCATCAAATATACTGATTGGTCTAATCTATGTTGATGATATGATCTTCGGGTCTACTTCACCATCCTTGGTACAAGATTTTGTGAATTTGATGCAGGCCAAATTTGAGATGAGAATGGTGGGAGTATTTGCAAGATATCAGGCTGATGCTAAGGAATCTCACTTGACTGCAGTCAAAATCATAATTTGATATCTTTGTGGGACTTCTGAGTATGAAATATGGCATTCTAAGAATCAAGATTCCTATCTTGTTGGATATAGTGATTCTGATTGGGCTGGAAATATGGATGATCGTCGTTTTATTCGAGATCTGATTGAGAGGAAAGAAGTGGTGGTTGACTATGTTCCAACATGTGAAGAGTTTGCATATATTTTTACAAAGCCCCTGGACACTGCAACTCTTAAGCTTCACAGACAACTCTTAGGTGTATGTCAGATCTGAGGTACTTTTATTAATTTTTATTCAATTTTGAGCATTTTTATTTGTGTATATAAATTCAAAAAAACACAAAAAAATATAAAGAACAAAAAGAAGAACAAAAAATGGAGATGTAGTTGGACATGTTGGAAGTTGTTGTGGAAGATATTATAAAGATTGATGTGATTGCTATGTGGTGAAAATGAGAATTTCTTATTGGCATGTTAGTAAAGATGATTATGAAGTGGTCAAGTTTGATCATAAGATGCAGATGATGGTCAAATAGATCAGAAAGATGTCTCCTCCTGGTATTTTAATTTTAGATGATGAGGAGTTGGAAAGAAGTGATGTTTGTCATGTTCCAACACATAGCATGGAGATAGAAGGGAAGTTGTAGATGTGGAAATTGAGAAATGTGAATTGTTTGAGCCTGATTATATTCCAAACTGGCATGGGAACACTGATCAGGATTGTGATTTTGCTAGAAGAGTTTCACATGTTCCAACACACGAGGAATATTTGTTTATAGAGAAGGTTGAAGAGGTTGAGGACTCTCATGTTCCAACACTGATATCGACTGAGGATGTTGATTCCAAAGCAATGAAAGGATCTGATGTTCCAACATCAGAGAAAGCGGTTTGAAGGTTCTACTATGGTTATGTTCCAACATAGGCCACATATTTGCTTCAGGGGGAGTTGCATTTATTGGATATTCTTCTTTTGTTTTCTGTTTGTATTGCATTTGGTATGTTTATGGTTCCAAGGGGGAGGTATTTTGGATTTATTTGATGACTTTATTGGCTCCGTTGCGTTGATATTTCAACATAATTATTATTCCTGGATATTGATAGAGGGCTGGAATTCCAGGGGGGAAGATGTTATGTTTCTATGTTCCAACATTCATAATGGTTTTCTAAGATTAATGTCTGTATTTGCGTAAGTTCGTGTGATGAAATGTCAAAAGGTGGTTGGGTCCACAAAATGCCAAAGGGGGAGATCGTAAAGTCCAGATTTTTCTGTTGGCAATTTGTGGAAGTTATGTAAATGTGAAATCGTTGTGTTGAAACATCAAAGAATGAATGTTTGGGTTCTTAGGGAATGAGATGAAGAAATATGATGAGATATTTCGTCTATGATTTTAATTTTAGAATATATCAATTTTTATATTTATGGGATTGAATTGGATTATGGAAATTGGAATTGATTTGATAAATATCATTTTTGGAAAGGATTTGGGCGGAATATATTAATTGTTTTCTTTAAGGGATTATATTTGATAATTCCTATCTCCAAGAGATTAAATTAACATCATTATTTGAAATGGAGAATGAATTATATACGTATAAGATTTCAGGTGTGATTATGGAAAATCTCTATAATTATGGAATTGGTTTTATGGAATATTATGGGATATGTTGAGATAAGGAAAATCCTTTTATTTATGGGATTTGGATATGGTTCAAAAATAGATAAGGAATGAGAATATTATGTAGATGATCATGGAAATTTCGATATGCTCAATGGACTATTTATAGTGGACATCACGGCTGCATTACTTACTAATTAGAAAATCCGCACTCAAATTTTATCTTTGCGAAAGTACTGCGAGAGCCAACATACTTATGTTACAACATAACGTGACATGTTGATTAGTTCAGAACGTAGACCTTAATTCCTATGGGAGGAGATCCAGTATCGACGAATTTCGAGGTTAGATGGAGTCTGATCAAGGCTGATCGGTAGCAAGTGGCGCTTGCAAAATCAACTCGTTGTAAGTAAAAAAGATAAGTATAGTTGTATGGTGTATTTTATACTATATTTTTCTGATTAATGGATTTATTATGTATTGGGTGAGACTCCGCATATGTAGGTGAATTTCACGGAATTGCGTAACCAAGTCTTGTGTGTTCATGTTTTACTTTACAGCATAATTGGTTAAATAGGTTACGTTGAAACAATGTAGTAATTATTGAATTAATTAGGTAAGACTAAATTTTAAAAACAATACTCATCTGTACCAAACTAATCTGCACACTTACTATTTTGCAGTCAATACTGTCAAACTTTGACCACATATTTAAATAAATATATAAAAAATGATATTATCGTAAATGATATTGTTGATAAAAATATTAATTTTTTATTTACCGTTATTATATATTGTTAAACATATTAAAGGTCAAATATAATTATTGAAAACCGTGAAAAAAATTACATAAAACGTAATCTTTGACGAGAGAGTAACAAAATTTCTGGCATGCCGCAGCAACTGAAAAGTAAGCGTGAAGCAAGGTTGCCCCACAACTAGTAAAAAAGGTTGACTGAACTTTGAAGTTCATAGAGCACGCAGAACCGAACACCCATAACTCTCAAACATCGACTTCAATAGCTCCCGGAGGCGGCGGATGACAGCGACGAGTGCAGCTGCAGCAGGTGGCGATAGCAGTCCGCCGCCGTCGGCCTCTGCTCCGGGTTATGCTCCAGACACCTGTTCTG
>JAULKM010168477.1:0-32252 GCA_032355605.1 Rubia tinctorum | reverse complement strand
CCTACCTAAATCTAGCAATCTTCCAACAAAAAGATAACAAAAGAGATGTTAAATGCTTCGTAAAATACATGCATTTGACGTCTCATCTGAGACCAATTTTATTGATAAATCGATTAAGTTGGTCCCTAAAACCTTTTGGGATGAAAGTTAGAGATAATTCTACGCATTATAAGTGAGTTATGTATACTGATGAAAAACTTTTTTTGCAATTAAAATGACGAGTCCTAGTTTCCTAGATTAGGGAAATGGTATTTACGGGTTAAATGAAGACGGATTTGATATTTAGTTGGGGAGCTTCATTTTTTTGTTTTGATTGCCTAAGGTTTTTCATCAAAGGTGTTGATGGGTAATTTTTTTGCGTATCTTTCGATACTTCACTGTGTTTGTTCTGATAGTAACCTCGGGTCGATTTATTGTGACTACACTATGACGATGCAATGGAAACCACTTAGCCTCCATGTTCCCTTCTCATTTCCGCATAGGCTTATGCTCAGTATTGAAATAGCGATTAGGCCCTATGTGTATATGTATATTTCTCTTTGTGCCACTGAAACTTTAGATTATTATTGTAATATTTAGCTAGAGTTACAATGTTAATGGGCTAATCCCATATCATATGTTGTAATGACACATTGTGCAAATGCGAGCTCAATATAAAAGGGATGAGAATCCTATAAACGCTCGTCCTATTGAAGATTTAGTTTTTTAAAAAATTATTCTAAAGCAATAAAATAATTAATAATTTAATAATTAAGTACATCCAATAACTTAATTAATAAGAATTCGCTTTTATTTAATTATAATTTTGAAATTAAAAATAATTTTTTTGTCCATATTTAATTTTAATTTCTAATATTAAAATTTTTCCCACTCAAAAGTTAAATTAATAAGAAACTGGTTCATTGAGCCCAGCCCAGTCCATTTCAATTTTTTTAAAAAAAACTAATTAAATATAAAACTATTTATTAATTAAAAAAAACATTGGACCGACCAGCTCGGTTCAGTCCATAACTGAACCAGCTGGTCCGGCCAGATATGAACTGGACCAGAAATCCGATCTGGGTCATGCAGACCAGAACAAGTCCATTAGATGGGCTGAATAATTACAAATGTGGCCCAGCCACATAATTGTTACGTGGCCAAGGTAAGATTCTTCATCTACAGTACATAATTTGGGTTTACTGCTGCTAGCAGCGGGTAGGGGTGTTAATAGGTCGGGTCGAGTTAGCTGTCCCAGCCCAAATTGACCCAAAAATTTAGGACAAATGAGTCGGGTCATGTCGGGTTAAAATTTTCATAATTTAGTGATGAGTAGGATCGGGTCGGGTCGGACTGGGTCATATGTCGACCCAAATTGATCAAAATCATATAAAAATTAGTATTTTTAAAAAAATTAAACAAAATATATTATTTTTAAATGTAATAATATTTAAATAATAAATAATTTATTATTTATTATTATATAATTTAAAATAAGAATATTATATTATATTTAATTATAAATTATTCACTTAATAAAGAAAAATACATTTTTTTCATTTTACTTAGTTAGAATACTTTTAATATTTTATTTAAAAATATAATTTTACTAAAATTTATTTATAAAATTATGAATATATATTTCATATATTAATTAATATATTATTTATAGTTATAGTAGTTTTGCAAAATTATTTTTAGTTTTATAAAAAAAATCAAGAATGTTAAACTTGTTTATGAACTAAATTAATGGTGAGTATTTTGTAAAAAAACTAATTCTTTTTTATGATTTTTTTCAAGAAAATTGGGTAAAATTGCAAATGGGTCAAAAGGGGTCGATTTGGATCAAAATCAGACCTGACCCATTTTAACCCGGACCATTTTGACCCGACCCACATCGACCCAAATGGGACATTGACCCGACCCATATGGTCCGGGTCAAAATGTGAACAATAACAAATTTTGAGCAATTTGAACACTCCTACCGCCAGCTGGGCGATGCCGCCGTTGCGGCGCTAGATTACCTTTCGGTGAACAATAACAAATTTTTTATTCTTTAATTTTTTTCAGTGGGTTTAAATCAAATTAAATCATGCAATAATTAATTTGATTAAAACATGAAAACGAATTTAAACACCATATTATGTATATCTAATTCACATATTGTCAAGATCAAACTGAAACATGCAAGAGTCTCTGATGCCACTGTTGGGAATTGATTAAATATAATTTAGCAGAATATCAATAACCATATTCAAGACCTCATGCATGTATTCAATCTGAATCTATCTTAGGATTTAGATTACCTTGTAGCGTGTGGAGAAATATTCAATCACGGAGATGAAAATCTCAGATGAGATCCCTCTATACGTATCCATACAACATGATCAGACCGCATACGTCATTGTCAATTTAGAAGTTAGAACATATCAACAAGAAAAGACTTTCACTTCTTCATTCGTCTCTTTTCTGGCGAGATTGACTTATGAGAATGGTATGGTTATTTTGTTTCCACCGTCTGGAACGGTGTTTGTTCAAAATGTTTGTGGTAATGTTTATTCTTATAAAGTATCTATTTATACAGAATAAACATAACAGTAAACCCTAAGTCTATATGGGCCTAGTCCAATTGGACTTAATGAGTTCTAAACTCATTTCTCATGTTACTACTATCTGGGCTCTAAGCCCAATAGTTATCTCTTTCATCTAATTTCATATTTTGTGTGTGACCATATAAGTTCAATTATAATAAACTGCAAACACAATATAATTGATACTAGCTGATCAAAAGCATTTTCCCGATAAACATTCCAATCACGCAAAATAACTGAATTAATTACCTACATAATTAATTCTCAAACTTTATTATGGAAAATGCACATTGACTGAAGGAAACTCTTCCAACATACTCACCACCCAAATCACACATAAAACACTTAATGAAATCTGAGTGTTGTGTTCTTATGAGAGCTCTAAATTCATGATAAATTTCTAAAAAATTATACCTACGCTTCATAAGATAAATCCATGTATAGCGAGTGAAATCATCAATGAAGGAAACATAATATATAATATCCCCTTTCGTAGGCATGGGAGAGGATCCCCACACATCAGAATGCACGAGATCAAAGGGAGCAAGAGATGATGAAATGCTTTTATGAAAGGGTAATGCTGAAAATTTTGGAAGTTTACAACCACTACAATAAAAAACATCACGAGAGTTCAATTTTCCTAAAGCTCCAGTAGAGACCAAAAATTTCAAACGAGGTGCAGAAACATGACCTAAACATGAGTGGCACTAATAAAAATCTGAAAATGAACAACTGAAACAAAAGAAAGATAAATCCACATTAGAAGCAACAACACCTGATACATTTAGTTCGTCCAAGACATAGAGGCTCCCCTTCCTATGACCTGTCTCAATCACCTTCTGAAATTGTGGATCCTGAATCATACAAGAGGGGAAAAAAGACATTGAGACAAGATTCACCTAACTGACCAACTGAGCAAAGATTAAGTGTAAGACTATGAATATATTAGACATCACTAAAAGAGACATGAGATGTAACAACACTACCATCACCTTCCAATGACATATGAGTGCTATATGTGGTCATGATGGAAAGTGGTGAATTTGGAGATAAGGAAACAAAATTCGATAAATAAGGACACATGTGATGAGAGGCACCTGAATCTAGGATCCACAAAGAATATGATATACCTGAGTTAGACAAGGAAAATGATATACCTGAAACAGACGGTGATAACAAACCTTTTGAGTCCTACATCACATACCTTTTGAGTCGAATTTTTCTTGCTTCAATGGATCATTCAGAAAGAGTCCCATCTTACAGGTACCTAACGATCAGGGTCATCCATGTTTCTCCTTCGTCGATTATCATCATGATGAGTTCCTAAAAGCTTTGATGATACAAGGTTTCAAACAACACCTGTTTCTGTGATAATCCTCCCAAATATGAGGAAACTAGTTTGCTCAAAGCATCCGCCTTATGGTTTTTCTCCATCGGAACCTAAGTCAAGGTATACAATCGAAAACATTTTAGCAAAGACTTTACCACCTCCAAATAGTGTCGCATGCTATTTTCTCTAGCTTTGTACTCTCCATTAACCTAGTTAACCACAATTTGGGAATCACTGAACACCTCGACATCATCTACCTTCATTTCTTTAGCCAGTCGAACCCCAGTAATCAAAGCCTCATACTCTGCCTCATTGTTCGTGGCTCTACACTTGAAGTGTAAGGCACAAGGATAATCTAGTGAGCAACACTTGTTCAAATCTGTGAAATTAATACACATACACAATGTCTCGTCCTACTTTAGAACCATGACTGGGTTGGCGAGCCACTCCAGATAGAATACCCCTTAGATAACCATGGCCTTGAGAAGTTTCTCCACCCCCAACTTTATCGCCTCGGCCCTACCAGGGGTACACATTCTCCTTTTTCCTTCTTAACAGCTTTATCAAATGATCAATGTTGAGCTTGTGGATAACTAACTGTGCCAATACTCCCATCAAGTCTGATGTATCCCAAGAAAATCCATCGTAATATTAATCGAGTAGAGCCTTCAACTCCTTCCTTATCACCTCTGGTATCATCTTCCCCATAGCTACGGTTCCAATGTTTTGAATGGGAGGTTGCTCAGTATCTGCCATCCCAACTTCTCCATCTATCGACGCCATATCCTTCCCTCTTCTCGCCCCCTTCGCTACTTCATAATTACAATTTCTTTCCACCACCTTGTCCCCTAAAATGGATACCACTCAATTATTTGTTGAGAACTTCATACTTAGGTGGTGCAGTGACCACACCGACCGAGCTTAGCACATCCATGGTCTTCTCAAGATTACAATGTAAGGGGAGTAAACATCGATGACTGCGAAGCAGTGTATCGTTACTCCTTATCTCCATCTGCAACCCTGACTGGTAAAGTGATTTCTCCCAATGGGTATACTGTTTTTCCAGTGAACTCTAACAAGGGTGAGGTCGATTTTCTCAAATTACCACGACCGATATCAAGCAGATCGAAGCAACTTACAAACATGATTTCAACTCCACTTCCATCATCGATGAACACTCTCGTTTCCAATGAAGTTTTGATCATTGCAGAAATCACCATGGGGTCGGCATGAGGATTTTTGTTAGGAACTGCATCCGCTTCCGAAAATGTAATTGTTTCATCGGGTCGGAATATCTTGTGGACTGGCTCTGTTACCGGGGTATGTCTCGAGTCAGCCTTCATCATCGTATTTGATGATCTCGCCCCAACGATTCTATTTATGACATTGATTACCCTATGCACAACGTGATTTTCTTCGTTCCTGTTCTGATTCTCCATGGGCTGATTTTGCTATGAATCCTCTCAATTTGGGTCGGGACAGCTGACCAGCCTCAACTCGTAGGTCAACATGACCACCCCTAATGGCCATCCACACCTCGCAATCCAAACAATGGCATCATGGTGTCAATTCCCAACCCTAGTTCTACAATGACCTCCCTATCTTTTGACAACTCCATACCTCTAGCCTGCGATCCTTTAACAAAGGGGATCACCAAGTTGGGATCCTTTGATGCTTCAATCAGATCCACTCCCATACTTCGTGTTGCTGGGATGACTGCCATATTTTTCTTCGCTTGTAACAAGATCTAACTTGGTCACCTGCGCATGTTCCCTTGATCCCCAACATCTTGCTCCTTCGAGTAGAGGCTGTTGAAGCGAACATGCACCAAGGGATCTAGATATGACTTAATCGGTCCCACTGGGCGTGCCTATTGATGTGTCTGCGAACCTATCCAAGCCCACTGTTGATCTCTCGATTCAGATCTACAACCTACAAGAGAAAATAAGCCCCAGATCGTTCCGGGGGAAAACTCTCATATGCCAAAGTCAGTCTTTCCCTCCAAGCCAAGAAATAGTGAATAGAGAGAGAATGAATCAAATAAATGGGAAACCTTTCATTTATATTATCTAAACCCAAATATCCTTTGTATATGACCTAATCATTTTATTTACCTAGTAAGGAGGCCTAATGTTGACTTATCCTCGTATGGACCCCATTATACTATTTTAGGTCTTTGAGTTTCCCTTTAAGGTTTGGGCTTGTTGGCTCATATGAATTTTTAGTCTAATATATCATCAATTAGAATTTATCTTGTTTCTTTTAATGCTCGATATGTATTTTATAGGCTCGATGTTGAATTGGGAAATCAATAAAAATCTCATACTTCCTATAGTCACGTATTATCTCTTTAGATTGTATAACTGTTAGTAAAATCATTCTATAATTAGGGTAACTAATGAGATAATTTTACATTTGTTTGTATTTATTTCAATAAATTTCATCTAATATTATGGTTATTTTCAAATCGTTATCGTGCCGTACATTCATGTTGAATATTTTTAAGACACATTATCATGTTCATGCTTATTGTGTTTTGTGTTGTGCTGTAAAAATAAAAGTCGATTGTCCACGTGCTTCATGCCTTTTGTGTTGCGTTGTGTCTGGCCCACATGTTGAATTATTTCATGCTTGCTTGATTGAGTTAAGTTGGTGAACCAAATTTAGTCCTCTGTTTAATAAAACTTTGAATACAAATTAAAATTAAGTACATATAAAATAAATATAAATAAAATTAACTCAAATATTATATAATTTAAATATTATATTTTACTATAAAATATTGTAAGTTGGAATTGTAGTATAAATAATGTAAGTTGAAAATTTTAAGTTAGAAATTTAACAATTAGAAGTTTAAAGTTATTTTATTCATCAATACATCATATATCATCACATTCGTTCAATTAATTAAACTTAGTTAACTTTATGCTAAATTTCAACTTTACAAATTTTATAAAAATCCAACCTATGATTCATTGCATATTATCAAAATATATTTTCCTACTTAATGACTAAATATATTAATGAATAACGTATTTGATTATTTTTATTTAGAAGTTATTTTTATAGAATATAGTTAATCTAACAATATTATAATTTTAAAAAAATCAAGAAAGCAGTCAAAGTGATGTATTTAATTTATGATTATATTAATAGAATAAAGATCCGACGGTGATAGGTTCAATTTCTACCCACTCCTTTTTTTTTTATTAGGATGGAATTTTTTTAACCATATGTTTTGGTAGAAAGTGTCAATATAACCTTGTAAAATTTGAAAGGGTCAATCCAATCCTAAGTTCTGGAAGAAATTGCCAATATAACCTTGTCAACCTGAAATTGGTTGGAATTTCGTCAACTGACCACTATACCCCTAATTAAAAAATAATTAATAAAAGACAAAATTTCCCTCCTTAAATTTCTCTTTCTCTTTCTCTTTCTCTTTCCCACCTTAAATATATATATCTCTCTCTCTTTCTCTTTCTCCTAAAAAGACAGAATTTCCCTCATCTCTTTCTCCCGATTTTCTTCTCATCCACCTCATCTCAGGTTTGATTCTTATCAACCGCGTCAGAGTTTCGTTGCCACCACTTCTGGTGGTCGGACGTTATAGTGATGGTGGTGTTTTTGTGGTTGGGTTAGGGTTTAGGGAAAAGGTGGGCATCAGAGCAGTGGTGCGTTGAATGTTGTTGTGATGGTGCATTGGAGTTTTGTTGGCATCGCCCGCGGCTGCCAAAATGTTGTTGTGGTGGGGCTAGGGTTTAAGGTGGAGGTGGGCGTCATAATGGTGGTCCATCGAATGTCGCTGTGGTGGGTGTCGAGAGGTGGGTATAGGATGTTGCTGTGGTGGTACGCCAAATTTTTGGTGTCATCGCCTTCGGAGGCCAGATGTTGCTATGGCAGGGCTAGGGTTTAGGGCATAGGTGGGCCACGGGGGTGAGCTAAGGGGCTAGGGTGTTGGGCGGAGGTGGACGACGAGACTAGGGTTTTGGGGAAATGTGGTGGTTCTGGGCGACGAAGGTGGGCGGCGCTGCTAGGGTTTAGGGTAGAGGTGGTGATTCTGAGCGGATGTGGTAGTGCTAGGCGGAGGTGGTGGTTCCGGGCGGCGGTGCAGTGGAGCCACAACCGCGAGGTGGCGGAGTGGCGATGGGGAGGTGTTGGCTCTGTAGCTGAAAAAGGAGAAAATATTTCTATTTTAATCCAAGGGGTAGAATGTTATGAGATTTTGAGTTTTAAGTCTACAGGTATTTTAATATTTTCAGATTAGGTCAATGACTGAACTCCTTCAGTCCACGTGCACAATAGTTCAGTTTGAGCATATTTGCACAATTGCTCAAAATCTTAGGGTTTGTTTAGCACTTTCTTATTTTACAAGGTCAAATTGACACTTTCAAAATTTAATAGGAATAAAATGAATTTTAGCCTTTTTATTAAGACCATTGTAGATTATATTCTCACATTTCATGCTCAAACTGGCTATTAGACTGGCCCTATCATGCATGGGCTATATCATGCCCAAACTTGGACTTTCGACCAAATGGTCACCAAAGCCCGACTTGCAGTCCAGTCATTCGGGTTCGAGTTGTGCTCGGATTTCATCTGGACCCATTTCGCATGGGCTAATTTTTGGGTTGGGAGCATTCACGTGCCACCTGGCCCTATTATTTAACGCTAAAAGTTATTAGAACGAGATATTATGTAATTGATCTAATAAGAAATTCTTCTACTATAATAGATTTTTTAAAAAAAATATTAAAATAATCTCGAGTACAAAAGAAATGGATAGGGCATGTTTCCAAGAGAACCTCAGTAAGGCCCAATAATGACTTCTTATAATCTTTTCGTATCAATATAAGGTTTCTATAAAAAAAATCCACGGCCATTTATGTATTTTGATGTTGTATAAAATGTGTGAAATTGGAATGACTAGCTAAAATTTGAGTTTCAAATTTCACAGTAAATAATAAATAAACCTTTTGAGGAGCAGGCGAAAAAATAAAATTTGTGATGTAGAAACAGAGGAATTAGAAGATAAAAGTGGAATTTCAATGCACTGCAAAAACTGGGTATTGTCAAAAATACATACTGGGTCATATTCAAGGGTCCTACATCCAATGTTATTTATAAATATTGACACTTTTACTATTTATGGATAAAAAAAATTAATTGGCATTTTCTCTTTATGGTAAATACTAGAATATTTTCATCCACCCAATTTACTTTTTATCATTCCAATACAATTAACACCACTAGTTTTACTTTTTGAAAATATTTGTGTCATCTTCTTTGGTGCCAATTAAAAAAGACCAGAGGGAGTAGGACCAAAACATCATGACTAGACAAAGAATAGTGTCTCTATCTAATTATTAATAATGTAAAGGGGTAGGGGGAGGTGACCGGTTGGGGATTCACCAAATGTGGTTTGAAAATGTAATAAACTTATTAAAATGTGGAGTTGGTTTCGTACCGTATTCATATCGTGTTTGAACAGTGCATTAGGGACAGATATATATAAGGTTTATTTTCGTATTTGTGTCTATCATAATTCATATCGTGCTGTTAAAATAAAAGTGGTTTAAGGTCTATCTACGTGTTGTGTTCCATTCGAGTAGTATAGTGTTTGGCCCACGAATTGAATTGTGTCGCGTTTGATTGATTGAGTAAGTCGGCGAACTAAATTTTGTCTTTGTTTGATAAAATTTTATGTACAAATTTAAATGAAGTACGTATACAATATATATAAATTAAACTGACTCAAATGTTATATTTTATTATAAAATATTGTAAGTCGGAACTGTTATATTAATAATATAAGTTGAAAATTTAAAAACTGAAATGAAATAATTAGAAGTTTTAAATTATTGTATTCATTCATTAACACATCACATTGGAATACTCATTACATTGTTCAATTAATTATATTTAATTTATTTATTATTAAAATTTCAATTTGCAAATTTTATAAAAATTCCAACTTACAGTTCTTACATTTTGTCAAAATATAAGAGTAGGTCTCCAGACATCTTTCTAAAATGGCATACAAATAAATCATACGCCGGGATGCACAAATTATCATAAATAATGTGGAGAATCACAAAGAGGACTCTCTGATGTTGGTCTAATCATTGATGAAATCCCTAGTGTAGTCGTCAATTTTTTTATTAAGAGACATCTTGGATAACGAGACATAAAAATATTGTTTCTCACAATTTAGCACAATATGCCAAACACTCCAGAATTCTAATAACATCCCACACTTATATTAATTAAATTTCAGTTGCACATTTAATGTTGTTTGAGGGAAAAACACACAATGGAGGTGCAATCTATCCGACTATGAAACAGGGACAGAGCCGGCCACGGAAAAATTGGCCTTGTCGACAGAGGAATGAAGTAACTCAGGAAGCAGGGGAAGTACTGAGATTGTCAGTCAATTGTTGATCGGAGAGGAATAATTGGATAACAATGAAGGATTAGAAAAGGAATTTATTGATGGAAATGAGGTAACTAATATGATTAAAACCGGGGAACTTGATAATGGTGATGAAGTTGTAAATGAATAAAGCAAGGGTAAACTATGGGTAGATATTATTAGTGGAAATCATATTCAATCAAATGGAATGAAAATAGATTATGTAGGACCAAAACTTGCAGATGGGAAAGTTAAAGTATAAATTGAATTGGATGATGTTATAGATGAGCTAGAATATTGGAAAAAATTACTAATAATGTACGTATTTGGGGGTGATCTGAGTATGAATGTTGTTAAGAGATTTATGGTGAAATTTTGGTTGTTTGTTGTTATGCCAGAATTATTGTACAATGATGAATGCTATTTTACAATGAGATTTCACACAAAGGGGGACATTACTGATGTATTGAGCAAGGAGCCTTATACCATATATAATATAACAATGTTCTTACAGATTTGGAAGCATAATTTCTCTCTAAAAGATGACATGTTAAGAAAGCTTCCAATCTAGGTGAAGTTGCCAAAACTGCCACTTCAATTTTTGGGAGCACCAAGTCTTGCGAAAATAGGTAGTATCATTGGATAACCTTTTTCACATATGAATGCACAACTGAGAAATTGAGTGTTTCGTATGCAAGGATTTTGGTGGAAGTTGATGTCTCTGAGGAAACACCAAAACTTGTAAATATTAAGGACCTGGAAGAGAGGGTAACTAATCAGGTGATAGAGCTTGAATGGAGGCCCTTGTACTGCAGGAAATGCCAAAAGGGAGAACATATATGCTCTGAGTAAAATTTTAGCACCGGATAGTGCAGAAATGGAATGTGAATCAGAAACTGAAAAGGGTGAAAGCAGTACAAAAAGTATACAAAGAATGGTGATAATTAGTCCGATGGTGATAAGGATAATACCGATATAATGAAGCAGAAAAGGACTAAAGATGATGTTTGACAGTTGTACAGTCTAAAATAGGGGGGAAAGGAAGAAAGGGGAAAGAAGTATGAATGAAATGATGGAAAGAAGTATGCACAAATGAGGGAAAAGAATTGATGTAAATAGAACCTTGGAGATTTGGCAGAATCCTTCAGGGGACTATGATGTTCCATGATTAGTGCTTGAAATGTTAGGGATTTGAATAATATAGCAAAGCAAAGAGAGATTAAAGCCCGCCTCAAAGGCAGGAACTATATGTTGATTTTATTATTGAAACTCGAGTAAAAAACGAGAAGGCTGAGGGGACAAGGAAAGGTTTTGGTGAAAAGTGGAAATTTATTGACAATGATGAAGAGCACCCTAATGGAATTATGGTTGATGTGGGAATACAGTAAAGATGAGGCGCATATTGAAACAAAAATTGATTAAAATGATTCTGTGTGAAGTTAATAAAGATGGTGAACCATTGTTCTGGAGTACTGCACTGTACATAAGTAACCAGTTAAAACAAAGAAAAAATTGTGGAAAGATGTGGAACAAGCTCAACAGATGATACAGGGGCCATGGGTAATTCTAGGAGACTAACAACGTCTTGAAAAGTGGAGGATAGAGTAGGTAGAAATGATGTACAACCACATGAATTCTGGGACTCAGAACAAATGCTAATCAAAATTGGGCTGAGTGTTGTTTAATGGAAAAACAGAGGTAGTGGAAGCCATTAGGAAAAAATGGAAAGAGCCTATTTCAGGAAGGCATATGTATATGTTGTGGAGGAAATTGATGAGGCTGCAAAAGGAGCTGAAGTCACAAGCAAGGAAGTTAAGGGGAGTGAAGCTGAAACTGGAGAATGCAAGACGAGAACTAGCAACTGCTCAAAAGGAATTGGGATATCAGAGAATGGATGAGGACAAAATCAAGAAGGTCATAAAAACGTAGGAGAAATACAAAAATGGAATGAAGTGGATGAGAATATTGCAAGGCAAAAATCTAAGGTGGATTGGCTGAGGCTAGGGAATGAAAACAATACATACTTCCATGCATCAGCTAAAACAACAACAAAAAAAGATGACGGGATTACCGAAAATGGAGAAAGAAGGTGGGACAGTATTAACAGAGCGGAAAGATATGGAATAAGAGGTGCTACGGAAGAAGAAGGATGATACAATCAGTGAATATGAAAGAGGTATAATGTCATCGAAGCAGTAGAGGATTTTTTTTGTAAAGAAAAAACAGTACAGAGCAGTGAATGGAACTTTGGTGTCCATAAACCCCAAGCATCATGCAGCTGTAAAGGTTAAAAATTTGAGACCAATATTTTGTTGCACAATTTTGTACAAGATAATATCTAAAATCCTAACAGCCGGGTTGAGCAAGGATATAAATAAAAGCAATGCAGCTAAACCAAACAGCTTTTTCACTTGATAGAAGCATACATGGCCATATAATGATGGCTTATGAACTTGTGAGCGGTTCTAACGGGAAGTCAGGAGGCCCGAGGTGTATGGTTCATATGGATTTTCAGAAGGCATATGATACGTGGGAAGCCATTGTCGTGTATCCCAAAAATAGTATTTATATGATCTAATTGTGGCTAACTACTAGAAAGTAAGTAGCGGCAAGTTGAGGTCGTCCACGAGGATAAGAGGGTTTTATCTAGTGTTAAACGTAGTTAAAAAGTACACAAAAAAAGTCACTCTAAGTGTGTGGTAACAAATGGGGGGGGTGGTTTTGGAAAACACTACGCTTACTTTAAACTACTAAATTAATAAACTATTATAGAGAACAATGCAAACACGATCACACAAGCTCAACAGACGGAATAAAGATTATAACGAGTTTTGGGCGCAATTGGTTTACATTTCTAGTTGTCTTTGATCATCGACTAATCATCCTATTTTTATGCATTAACCACATATTGTGGAGAACTTGTCAACACCCTTCGAGTGAAGACATTTCTCACCTCTCCTTGGTTACAGTTAGAGTGGGAAATCGACGCCACAAAATAACCCTTACCCTCAAGTCAATCTAGACGATCGGCGTCATAGATTTCCTCGAGAATAACAATAAACATGGAGACCCAACACAACTACCACAATGTCCTATAAGAGAGAAACATCGGGATAGCACAATTATGTTCCCTAATGACGATTACGAGAATCGGCCTTCATGCTAGATGACATTAGTGTACTGCTTCGGTAATTAGGCAAACACATTCAAATTCATCCTAAATCTAAGACATTTCATCAATCAATAATCATAATTATTTGTCACACTCAATTATAACCTAACATTAACTAACGATAATCACATCGATAAAAAGACAAAGTCTCTCGAGTTCGACCAAAAACCTATCAAAGGACCGATTCATAATTTTAAACTAGTTGATCATCCTAGTCAAAATCATGCATTAATCACACAACAAAACACAAAACATAGTGGATTATCAAAGCACAAAATAGGATAAACTAAGTCTCACAATATCATGGTAGAAATGCTTACCAATTGCTCCCAAGATGAAATCTAGCATAGATAATGAAAATCCATAACAAATCTACAAGAATCCATGGAAGAAGTACAAAAAAAATGAAGAAAAACTAGGGTTTTGAGTGCCCAGGTCAGGCTTACACAAATGGGGAAGAAGGGGGGCTATTTATAGTCCAAGGAAATAGAGAAAAAAGGCCAAAAGTGTCAAATTCTGGGCTGATTTTGTAGGCCCTAGAGATGTCATGCGCCTGCAGAGAAACTGTTGCCCTCTTCTTATTTCCTTCGCCACGGGTGAACCGCTTATACGTTTTGGGAGTTCGTGTAGTTAATATTATATTATTTGAGAAGACAAATCTAATGGTACCACCCTCGGAGGCTGTTTCTTCTCGGATCATTCCCAGAACTTGGTTCAAAGATCTGGATCACAATTCATCCGCTTCTTTGTCTTTCTCATTCGACCCTTTTATCTTCTACCATATTTTGACTCGTGGCCTTCAATCTTCTACCATCCTTGCGAATGGCTTTCACTAAAATAATGCTAATTGCTTACGAGTAGTCTACAAATTAAGCTCAGAAAAAGGAATCTAGATGCTCGTAAGGACCAAAAATCCATTAGACTAAAAATAGGTTACCAAATGAAGGATTTAGATATGAAAACCTAAAACGGTTATCTAAACCCCTTATGATTTAAAACTTCCTAAATCTAGCAATATTCCAACAAAAAAATAACAAAAGAGATGTTAAATGTTTTGGAAAAAACATGCATTTTACGTCTCATCAAATCCCTCACACTTAAACATTTACTCGTCCTCGAGTAAACAAGAACAAGCAAAGAACCAAGCGTAAATTAGCATGCAAAGATTTTCCCAAAGCACCTAACATTTTATTCCTAGACTACCCTATCCCTCAAGACATAAGAACCTCTCACATCCCACATCCTAAGATAATCAAAACAGCCATCATACCATCAAAGGTGAGGTACAAAATACAAGTATAAAACTAGCTTACTCTACCAAAGAAGCTACCAAATAGACAAACTAATAGAAGCATAGAATGTTTCAGTTTCTCAAATATTGTTTAGGAGCCCTCTCGGATTTTCATCCTAGATTCACACTTTTTTTTCTTTTTCAATTCTCACCCTCACCTTTTTCCCCACCATTTGGCCTCTCATTTTTGCATAGGTTTCCCTTTCGTATTTTTGACCTATCTGGGCCCCTCAATTTTGCCTATGATGACAATAATATTGAATATAGGACAATCACCCCTTGCTCAACTTCTTTGTCTTCAACAACCAACTCTTCATCCCCTTGGACCTCATCTTCAACTTCCTGCACCACCTCACCCATCAAGTTCAAAGGATTTGCCCCTGGCTCTGGACTCACCTCCGATTGTGATGGAAGCATGCCTGAATCTCTAGCCTCCAATCGCGTCACATAAGATTCTATTTGACTGACTTGGATTTCCAAACTTTTGAATCTAGCGGAAAAGCAAACCTCCACGTTTGTCATTCTAGATGTGGTTTAGTATTCCAAGTTAGTGACCATATTTTTTATAGCATGCAAGAGATCCTCATACTCCAACCTTGGCTTTCCTTCTTGAGGGTTAGATAACCCCTCATTCCTTGGGTAGGGTTATTGTGGTGTGGCATAAGTTGTTGAACGCCTATCATATTGCTCATAGTGTTAGTTTTCCAGTGCATTCTCATACCACGAATCAGAATTACCACTCCAGTCCGGATTCTAAGAATTATAGTATGGATACCATTCTTGATATCCTTGACCCTGGAAACCAACAACTCCAACCTCTTCAAATCATTCCTCATGATACTTCAAAAACAAAGGGTTCAATTCTCCTCGTAGTGCTCCTCTCTCAACCAATACAAGACTCAGTAGGATGGTCAGAATGACAAATCCTACAAAAACTTTCTTGAGTCTCTCTTCTCATCATGAATTCTCCCAAAGTGAGCTATTCTATTTTTTTAAAAAAATCAAAATTTCAGAATAGTGGTGCAAGAATTCTCAGTAAAAGTATACCAAGAACTCGAGCAATACATACTTCGAACAGAAGAAAATATAAAACAAAGAAGCAAAAAGAATTTGGGATCGTAGTACAAAGGTTCTCGGTTCTTAGAATAAACATGTACCATAAACCAAGAACAAAGGCAATACGTCCTTCCAAAAAAAACAAAAAACAAGCACAAGCTTTGAACAAACAAGAACATACAAAGAGAAACACAAAACACAAAGAACTACTCTATCACTCAACAAAATACGTCTTTTCCCTGGTAGCAGCGCCAAAATTTGGGAGACCGTCATCGTGCCTCTCAAAGATAGTATTTATAGGCCCTAATTGTGGTTAACTACTAGAAAGTAGCTAGTGGTAAGTAAGGGTCATCCACGAGGAAAAGAGGGTTTTATCGAGGGTTAAACGTAGTCAAAAAGCACACGAAGATGTAACTCTACAAGAGTGGTAACAAAGTGGGGGGGTTTTGGTTTTGGAAAACACTGCACTTACTTTAAACTACTACATCAATAAACAATTATAGAGACCGATGCAAACGCGATCATACTAGCACAAACAACGGAATAAATATTATAATGAGTCTTGGACGCGATGGTTTACATTTCTAGTTATGTATTGATCATCAACTGATCACCCTATTTTTATGCATTAACCACATATTTTGGAGAACTTGTCAACACCTTTCGAGTGAAGGCATTTCTCACCTCTTCTCGGTTATAATTAGAGTGGGTGATCGGTGCCACAAAATAACCCTTGCCCTCGGGTCACTCTAGACAATCGACATCATAAACTACCCCAAAAATGGCAATAAACATGGAGACCCAACGCAACTACCACAATGTCCTACAAGAGAAAAACATCGGGATAACACAATTATGTTCCCTAATGACAACTACGAGAATCGGCCTTCATACTAAGCGTCATTAGTGTACTACTTCGATAATTAGGCAAAAACATACAAATTCATGCTAAATCTAAGAAATTTCATCAATCAATAATCATAATTAGTTGTCACAACCAATTATAACCTAACATTAACCAACGACACATCGATAAAAAGACAAATTCTCCCGGGTTTGACCAAAAACCTAGCAAATAATCAATTCATAATCTTCAACTAGTTGATCATTCTAGTCTAAATCATGCATTAATCACACAACAAAGCATAAAACATAGTTGATAATCAAAGAACAAAATAGGATAAACCAAGTCTCACAATATCATGCTAGAAATACTTACCAATTGCTCCCAAGGTGAAATCTAGCCTAAATAATGAAAACACATAACAAATCTACAACAATCGATGGAAGAAGTACAAAAACTAAGAAAAATGAAGAAAAATTAGGGTTTTGAGTGCCCAAATCGGGCTTACACAAATGGGGAAGAAAAGGGGGGAGGGGCTATTTATAGTCCAAGGAAATAGAAGGAAAAAAGGGCAAAAGTGTCAAATTCTGGGCTGAATTTGCAGACCGCAGAGATGCCTTGCGGATTGCAGAGGAGTTGTTGCCATTTTCTTATTTCCTTCTCCACAAGTGAACCGCTGATCCGTTTTGAGAGTTATTGTATTTATTTCATAGTACTCGAGAAGACAAATCCAATGGTACCATCCTCAGAGGCTGATTCTTCTCGATCATTTCCAGAACTCGGTTCAAACTTTCGGATCACAATTAATCCGCTTCTTCGTCTTCCTCTTCGACCCTTTTATCTTGTATCACGTTTTGACTCGTGGCCTTCAATCTGCCATCATCCTTGCAAATGACCTTCATTAAAATACTCCAAAGTTCTTATGAGCAATCTAAAAATTAAGCTCACAAAAAGGAATGTAGATGCTCGTAAGGACCAAAAATCCATTAGACTAAAAATATGTTACAAAATGAAGGATTTAGATGTGAAAACCGAAAACGGTTATCTAAACCCCTTATGATGTAAACCTATCTAAATCTAGAAATCTTCCAACAAAAAGATAACAAAATGAATGTTAAATGCTTATGAAAATACATGCATTTGACGTCTCATCAAATACCCAACACTTAAACCTTTACTCGTCTTCGAGTAAACAAGAAAAAGCAAAGACCTAAGCGTAAAATAGCATGCAAAGGTTTTCCCACAATGCCCAATATTTTATTCCTAGACTACCCTAGCCCCCAAGACATAAGAGCCTCTCACACTCTCATATCCTAAAGTCTAAGATAATCTAAACAACCATCATACTAATCAAAGGTGATGTACAAAATACAAGTATAAAACTAGTTTACTCTACCAAAGAAGCTAACAAATAGGCAAGCTAAGAGAAGCATAGAATGTTTCAGTTTCTCTTATTGTCTCTTGTTTTGCCTAGGAACCCTCTCGGGTTTTCATCCTAGATTTACACCTTTTTTTTTCTTTTTCAATGCTCACCCTCAACTTTTTTCCACACCATTTGGCCTCTCATTTTTTTCATAGGTCTCCCTTTTGTGTTTTCGACCGACCCGGACCTCTCAATTTTGCTTAAGTTTCCCTCTCGGGTTTCCAACTAAATGGGAATTTTTTTTTCAAAAAAATCAAAGTGGAGCATATGCACACTACAATACAATAAAATGAGACATGTTTCTCTACCCCACACTTGAAACACACATTGTCCTCAATGTGACAAAAAGACAAGATAAAGAAATAAGGGAGAAAGAAAAAACAACTCCTCACAACTAAGACCTTAAAGGTCCTTCCCGGTGATAGCAATGCTCACTCCTCCATGTATGTTATCTCCTCCATGTTCTCAAACTCCATCCGATATGCAACCTGGACCCATCCACGACAAATCCACAGCTATGCAAGTCTCGATCAACACCCATAAAAAGAACCAACTAGTAGTACTCCTAGATGGTGGTGATTTTTTGTGGTGGATTGTGGTGGTATTTTTTAGTTTTAGGACAATGGTGAGGGAATTTTTTTTCAATTTCTTTTCAAAATAAAAAATCTAGTAAAACCATTTAAAACTAGAGCTGCCTCCCGAGAAGCTCCATATATATAAGGTCTTCTGCATGACCCTAATGTTATCCATATGGTGAAAGTTTGAATCCCTCCACTATGAGCTTCCAAAAGTAAAGAGGCGGGGTTAGAAATAATTTAAGGAAAGGATTTTGTAGAGATATATTTGTCTTAAAGGAGATGGGTGGTTTGAAAGTTTGGCATATTCATTTGGCTTTTCTATTATCTACTTCAAGAATTCAAAAAAAATTGTGGAGTTGGTTCAATTGGTAGAGGTGGGGTTAATGATGGCAAGAATATTGAATGTAGGACAATCACCCCTTGCTCAAATTCTTTGTCTTCAACAACCAACTCCTCATCCCCTTGGACCTCATCTTACTTCCTTCACCACGTCGCCCATCAAGGTTAAGGGATTTTCCATTGGCTCCGGGCTCACCTCCGATTGTGATGGAAGCTTGCCTGAATCTCTAGCCTCCAATCGGGCCACAGAAAATACTATTTGACTAACTTGGATTTTCAAACTTTTGAATCTCGTGGAAGAGCGGTCCTCCGTGTTTGTGATTCTAGATGTGGTTCGGTCTTCCAAGTTAGTGACCATATGTTTTATAGCATGCAAGATCTCCTCATACTTTAACCTTGGATATCATTCTCGAGGGTTAGATAACCCCTAGTCCCTTGGGTAGGGTTGTTGTGGCGTGGTATAAGGTGATGAACACCAATCATATTTCTCATAGTGTTAGTTTTCCGGTGCATTCCCATACCACGAATCTGGATTACTACTCCACTTCGGATTGTAAGAATCATAGTATGGATATCATTCTTGAGATCCCTGACCTTGGAAACCAACAAATCCAATATCTTCATAGCATTTCTCATGATACCCTTGGTTTCGAAAACAAAGGATTCTATTCTCCTCATAGTGCTCCTCTCTCAACCAATAGCAAGACTCGGTAGGATGGTCGGAATGACAAATCGGGCAAAAACTTTCTTGTAGAGCCTCTTTTCTCATCATGAGTTCCCTCAAGGTGAGCTATTCCATTTTTTAAAATAATAAAAAAAATTGGAACAGTAGTGCAAGAATTATCAGTAAAAGTACACCAATAACTCAAGAAATATATACTTCGAACAAAAGAAAATAAAAACAAAGAAGCACAAAGAATTTGGGGTCGTAGTGCAAATGTTCTCGGTTCTTAGAATAAGCACGTACCATAAACCAAGAACAAAGTCAGTACATCCTTCCAAAAAACAACAAACATAAAACAAGCACAAACTATGAACAAACAAGAAAACCCAAAAAGAAACCCAAAACACAAAGAACTACACAAACACTCAATAAAATACACCTTTTCCCCGGCAGCGGCACCAAATTTTTGGAGGTCATCGTTGTGCCTCCCAAAGACAGTATTTATAGGCCCTAATTGCGGCTAAATACTAGAAAGTATCTATTGGAAAGTTGGGGTCATCCACGAGGAAAATGGGGGTTTTATCGAGTGTTAAATGTAGTTAAAAAGCACACGAAGAAGTCACTCTATGTGTGTAGTAACAAAGTGAGGGGTTTTGGTTTTGTAAAACACTACAGTTACTTTAAACTACTAAATTAACAAACAATTATAGAGAACGATGCAATTACGATCACACTAGCACAAAATACGGAATAAAGATTATAACGAGTTTTGGGTGCAATTGGTTTACATTTCTAGTTATCCTTTGATCATCGACTAATCATCCTATTTTTATGTATTAATCACATATTGTGGAGAACTTGTCAACACCTTTCGAATGAAGCCATTTCTCACCTCTCCTCGGTTATAGTTAGAATGGGCAATTGGTGCCACACAATAACCCTTACCCCTGGGTCACTCTAGACGATCAACATCATAGACTTCCCCGAGTATAGCAATAAACATGGAGACCTAACACAACTACCACAATGTCCTACAAGCGATAATCATCAGGATAGCACAATTATATTCCCTAATGAAGACTACAAGGATCGGCCTTCATACTAGACGTTATTAGTGTACTACCTTGATAATTAGGCAAACCCATTCAAATTCATCCTAAATCTAAGCAATTTCATCAATAAATAATCATAATTAGTTTTAACACCCAATTATAACCTAACATTAACCAACGATAATCACATCGATAAAGAGACAAAGTCTCCCGGGTTTGACCAAAAACCTAGCAAAGAACCAATTCATAATCTTCAACTAGTTGATCATCCTAGTCTAAATCATGCATTAATCACAGAACAAAGCATAAAAGATAGTTGATAATCAAAACACAAAATAGGATAAGCCAAGTCTCACAATATTATACTAGAAATGCTTACCAATTGCTCCCAAGATGAAATCTAGCCTAGATAATGAAAACCCATAGCAAATCTACAAGAATCCGGAAGAAGTACAAAAAACTAGGGTTTTGAGTGCCCAAGTCGGGCTTACACAAATGAGGAAAAGGGGGACTATTTATAGTCCAAGGAAATAGAGGGAAAAAGGGCAAAAGTGTCAAATTCTGGGCTGATTTTGTGGGCCACAGAGATGCCTTGCGGCCCGTAGAGAAGCTGCTCCTTCTTCTTATTTCCTTCGCCACGGGTGAATCGTTGATCCATTTTGAGAGTTCTTGTAGTTAATTTTATAGTATTCGAGAAGACAAATCCAATGGTACCATCCTCAGAAGCTGGTTCTTCTTGGATCATTCCTAGAACTCGGTTCAAACTTCCGGATCACAATTCATCCGCTTCTTTGTCTTCCACTTCGACCCTTTTATCTAGTATCACGTTTTAACTCGTGACCTTCAATCTTCTACCATCCTTGCGAATGTCCTTCAATAAAATACTCTTAAGTGCTTGTGAGCAATCTACAAATTAAGCTCACAAAATGGAATTTAGATGCTCGTAAGGACCAAAAATCCATTAGACTAAAAATAGGTTACAAAATGAAAGATTTAGATACGAAAACTAAAAACGGTTATCTAAACCCCTTATGATTTAAACCTAACTAAATCTAGAAATATTTCAACAAAAATATTTTTAAAAATAGATGTTAAATCCTTTGGAAAATACATGCATTTGACATCTCATCAACCAGCTGTTTTAAAGCCCACAAAGTAGGGGGTGACCTAGCGTGGCAAATTCCTTTTTTAAATATGAAATTGTGGCATATCACCTATTTTATTGATACATTTTCCCATTTCTTTTCTATCTCATTTAGTGTCATTTAATTGTTGATGTGCTCAATTTATATCCCATTTTTAACACATTCGAAATCTAATTTTGTAATAAATTAGGGACTTAATTGGAAAGAAATTGACGTTTTATCCATTAGAAGGCTATGATGAATTCATATGTTGTATATCCTAATTCTTTAATTTATGAAGTATTTTAGATCGTATTGAAGTCTTCGTATTTTGAAGAGTTTGAGTTTGAATAAGCATTGAAGAAATAAGAATATTTTGAAGAAGAAGGCCAAATACTAAAATCTGGTAGAAGCTGAGCAGATTGGGCTTCGTGACGATGATACACGGTCAAAAACATCGGTCAAAAGGAGCATTGCAGACCACAACATATATTGCAGCCCGCAACGGGCGGATTTCAGCCCACTTATCTTCTTCACTTTCATAATACTCTCTTTCTCTCTGTCTCTCTCTCTCTTCCATTACTCTCATCCGAATTCTCTCACAAAAACCTTAGTTTTACATTTATTGTTTATAATTTACTCTATATTTACCATGGATTTTTTTCTCTTTTGTTATGAGTTTAGTTAATCTAGACTAAATATACTCTTGGGAGCAATTGGTAGGCATTTCCAGTATGAATTCGTGAGATTTGGTTTATCTTATTTCGTGCTTTGATTATCAACTATGTTTTATTCTTTCTTGTGTGATTAATGCATGATTAAGACTAGGGTGATCAACTAGTTGATGATTGTAGGTTGATTATTTGCTTGGTTTTTGGTCAAACTCAAAAGACTTTGAAATTTTATCAATGTGATTATAGTGGGTCAATGTCAGGTTATAATTGGGTATGACAACTAATTGTGATTATTGATTGATGAAATTTCTTAGATTTAGGATGAATTTGAATGAGTTTGACTAATTATCAATGTGGTTCACTAATAACGTCTAACATGAAGGTCGATCCTTGTAATCATTATTAGTAGATATATTTGTGTTATCCCAATGTTTCTCGCTTGTAGGACATTGTGTTAGTTGTATTGGGTCTCCATGTTAATTTCTATTTTTGGGGAAGTCTATGACGAGTGACCCGAGAGTAAGGGTTATTGTGTGGCGTTGATCACCCACTCTAACTATAACTGAGGAGAGGTGAGAAATGTCTTCACTCGAAAGGTGTTGACAAGTTCTCCACAATATGTGGTTAATACATAAAAATAGGATAATTAATCGATGATCAAAGGATAACTAGAAATGTAAATCAATTACATCCAAGACGCGTTATAATATTAGTAACATCCTTCAATGCTAGTTAAATTTGATCGTATTAACATCGTCCTTTATAATTTTTTTGGTAATTTAGTAGTTTAAAGTAATCGCAGTGTTTTCCAAAATAAAAATCCCCAACTTTGTTACCGCACACATGGAGTGACTTCATCATGTGTTCTTAATTAAATTTAATACTCGATAAAACCCTATTTTTCCTCATAGGCGACCCTATCTTACCACTAGCCACTATGTAGTAGTTTGCCATAATTTGGGCTTATAGATACTATATTTGAGAGGCACAACAACGACCTCCCAATTTTTGGCGCCGCTGCCGAGGAAAAGGTGTATTTTACTAAAGTGTTATTGTAATTCTTTATGTGTTTTGTGTTTTTACTTGTTTGTTGTTGATGTTTGCTTGCTTTTATGATTGTTACTTAGGATACAGTTGTATTTCTTTAGTTATTGGTTTACAATCGATACTCATACCAATAGACAAGAACTTTTGCACTATGATCTCGATCTTTAAGGAGCACTCCAGGAGACTAGCTCATTTTCCTAACCATGCTTACAATGGGTTTGAACTATGCTTTGTAAAATTGTGGCTCACGACAGGGGGCATGGTTATTTTATTTTAAGAATAATGTGGTTCCATGCCTCCCAGTTCCTTATTTAGTGCACATGTACCCCTAATTTTTTTAAAGTGCACATATACCCTGGTGTCACCTAAAAATTTGGTCAACTTTGGTCATTGTTGGATTCATTTGAAATGACCATTTTGCCCCTTTTTAAAAGAAAAATGAATTTCAAACATTTGTGTAAATACCTTTTTGCCTTATCTGATTTGGTTACCTTTCCCAATTCTCAAATTGCAATCCACCTAAATCTCAAACCCCAAACCCTGAAATTATGGTCGACCATTTTTTTCTCCTAAAATACTTTTGGCCGACCTTTCTTCACTCCCATCATGTGAAATTGCTACTCCACCGCGCCACTATTTAAATGTCGATCTTCTTATCTTCTACATCTAAATTCTTCTTCTTCTTTCACATTCTAGATCCGGCTCTGTGATATGTCCATATTATACGATGATTTTGGGATCTTTTGTACTTATTTGGGATGCTTTTGTGCTTTGGAGACTACATTTTACCTTGAAATTCTATTACTAAAGTTAAGAGCGCCTTTATTGCTCTTGTCACTTTTAATAAGGATTTCGCGAGACAAGGTAAAGATTTAAAGATTTGAAGACCGTGAAGACTACATTTTGAAGACAATGAAGACCTTGAATACTCGAAGAAGAGAAGAGGAGACAACTACACTTAGACCAAAACCAAGATAACATATGAGAGCAGAGTACTCTACTCGTCGCGAGTCGCGAACAATGTGTCACGAGCCGCGACGATCCTCTGCCCAGAGCTATTTTTTGGACTTTTTGTAGTATAAACAATCTCAAATTTTCTCCTTCTTCTATCGTCTTCTTCTCCTGATTCTACAGCTCTTAAACCCTAGTTTTTCATCATTTTCATCTTTGTTTTATCTTGAATTCATGTTTGAATTGCTATTGTTGTTTAGTATGAACTCTAGTAGCTAAACTTAACCTTGTGAGCAATTGATTAAGGCTTCCAAGCCCATGTCTTGAGATCTATATGTAAACTATTTAATCCTTTGATATTGTGTATTTATTGTGCTTGAATTTGGTTGTTGAATACATTAATGGTATTGGAAGTTTAAGTCTATGAATTGCTTGAATGATTATGTATTAGGGTTTGGAGAAAAGTAACTAATTCTCCTTTGTTTTGATATGAAATCCAAAGGCATGAATTAGAGCTTCTAATATAGTTGATGATTTGATGAATGCTTGATAAATGTGATAATGTCGAATTCTTTGTCATGTTTGTTTTGTGTAGTAAATAAGAGAGGTTTATGAACGTTGAACGTTCTTGACTAATCTTGTATAAATGCATGAATTGGTTCAATGCTTAGACACGGTGTATTGTTTATAAGTATTACCAAGCTTATTGACTCTTTGTACTTAATGTCATTAATGAGATACTTTTAGGCGTTGAACGACTAAAGGGATCATTATTGAGGTTTAGCAAGAGATGTCAAATTCACTCTTGTAAACTACTATCAAAGAAGGGTAGAATATTTATCTTCACAAAAAGTATTGAATGTGTTGAATAGATTATATGTTCAATGATAGTTAATAGGCTTGGAAGTATAAATCAATTGCACCCAAAATCCCGTAATTCGTGTTTAATCTCTTCTTAGTAGTTGTTGCTTATTTAGTAGATTTACATGGTTTGCTAGTTTAACTTGTCTTTAAATTGATAATTTAGAAAAACCAACCCAAAACCCCCCCTCTTTACAAACTTTCATGTGTATTCATATCTTTATATCTAGTGTATTATTTACCATTATATGAGCAAGTGCTTAGAAAAATCCCTTTTCTCTGTGGACGATCCCGACATACCATTATCTACTTAATTGTAATTAAGAGCACTTTAGCGCTTAAAAATAGTACATTTGAGAGGTACGGCGATGACCTCCCAAACTTTGGCGCCGTTGCCATGGACAAGACGTATATTTTTAAGTGTTTGAGCATATCATGTGTGGAAGTGTGCTAGTTGTGAATATTTGTTAGTTTACTTTTATATGGTTTTATTTGATTTTTTTTGTGGCTTGGAGACGTATTTTTTGATTTCTTGGTGTATGGTTCGTACTCGATCCTCTTCACAAGAATCCATACACTACAACCCCGAGTTAGAATTGAACTTGAAAAGGGCTAGGAGGATTTCTTTAGAAAGTGTGAATAAAAACCCTCCTTGTGACCATTTTGCAGAATCTTCTACCTCTATGGATCATCACGAAGGCCATGAAGAGGAAGTTCAGGGAGGAGGACCTCAACACCCTCATATTCAAGGAGGAAACATCTCGTTTAGGAAAATTCTATTGCAGGAGGTTATGGCTCCCAATCTAGAGCACCAACCAATGTGCATCACATATCCGGCGGTTGGATCTAATGGGCATTTCGAGTTGAAATCCGGATTGATACACTTGTTACCGTCCTTTCTTGGTAGGCAAGGGGAAGATCCTAACAAATACCTCCTTGATTTTTATATGGTTTGTAGTGGGATGCTTCCCGAAGAAGTGAATGAGGAGCTATACATGTTGAAGCCTTCCCGTTCTCATTGCGAGATGCCGCAAGAGATTGACTCCATTATCTTCCACCCGGGAGCATTACCTAATTGATTGAGTTGAAGAGGAAGTTTCTCTCAAAATACTTCCCGGCTTCAAAATCCCCCATCTTGGAGAAGGATATAAGCAACATCATCCAATGGTATGGGGAGTCCTTTTATGACTTTTGGGAGAGGTTCAAAAAGCTTCTTTCTAGTTTCCCGTATCATAGCTATTCAGATGATTGTATACTATTTCTATAATGATCTTATTGATCAAGATCAAAGACTAGTAAGGGGATCTTGTAATGGTTTCTCTTGGGAACAAGTCCTCTAGGGAAGCTATGGATCTTTACGAGAAGCCAGCCGAAGAGTCGAGAAACATTAGCTTGCGAGCCAATTTGTGAAGGCAAAATCCCAACAATGCAAGTGCTTCTTCCAAGCATGGAAAGCCTGAAGACCAAGTGTTGACTCTCACTTCTATGGTCAAGGCGTTGATGCCACAATCCGGAGCAAAATCTTATGTAATGTCTTGCAAGATTTGTTCTTCTCGATATCCAACATATTCATGTCCTACTTTGAAAGACGATTATATGGAGGAAGTGAGTGCCATTGGGTATCAAGGAGGGCATGGATACCAAAATCAAGGGTATCAAGGATACTAAGGAGGCGGAGGTTACCAAAACTGGCCTTACAGTGCGGCTTACCAAGTACACTCAAATCTCCGATATGAGAATGCATAAGGAGGACAAACTGTTCAACCTTATATTCCTCCTCAAAAACAATATCGGCCACCACAACCGCAATACCAAAGGCATGGTGATAAGCCCCACAATCAAGGTGAAAGTTTGGGGATATCAAGGGAAGAAATCATGCAAGTCATTGGAAAGTTGACAATATGTGTGGACAAGACCAAGAAGAACCAGGAGAAGACCAAATCTAGCATAAAAAATCTAGAGACATAAGGGAGTCAAATGGCTCAAATCTTGAATCAATGGAGGCACGAGTTTTGGGAAAACTTCCTTCTCAACCGGTGCTTAACCCTCATCAAAATGTGAGTGCCATCTCATTGAGGAGTGGAAAGGAAGTGAAAATACCCCAAGGCAAGGTTGATGTGGAGCGGGTGTTTGAAAAGGAAGAAGAAGTTGAGAAGAAGGCTGAGGAGTTGGCCAATGAGAAGATGATAAGGGGGAAGAAATTGAGGTGAATAACTTCGTGCCTAGGCCGGGATCAAATCTCAAAACCTCATTACCTCCTCACAAGAAATCCAAAGGGGCAGAGATCCCTATCTATGAGCCGGAACCACCATTTTCCGGAGGCCTTAAGGGTTAGGAGGACCAAAGAGGACAACAAAGACATCTACGAAGTCTTTCGTAGATGTGATTCCACTTTTAAATGCTATAAATCAAATTCCTAGGTATGCTATATTTCTTAAAGAATTGTGTGCCATCAATAGGAAACAAAAAATACAGAGTAAGAAAAAAAGTGGGAAAAGTGAGTATGTCTCAGCTATTTTTGATGAGGAGTTACCTCCTAAATGTGATGATCCAGGAATGTTTACAATTCCTTGTGAGATAGAAGGGAAATGTGTTGACAAGGCCAAGCTAGACTTAGGTGCTTCCATTAATGTGATTCCATATTCTTTGTATGAAAGTCTAGATCTGGGCACTTTGCACAAAACCAGGGTTGTAATCCAACTAGCTGATCATTCTAACACATACCCAAAAGGTATTGTGAAAGATGTGTAGGTGAAAGTAGATTCTTTGACTTTCCCCACCAATGTCTATGTCCTTGATATGGAGAGTGATAGTAGTGCCACACCTATTTTTTTAGGAAGTCCATTTTTAAAAACTTCAAGGACAATAATTAATGTGCATAATGGAACATTAACCATGGAATTTAATGGGTGGAAAGTGGATTTTGACACTCACAATTCTATTGATCCTCCAAGTAGATATCATTGTTTCCAAGCTATTGGTGTTATTATTAATGATATAAAGCAAGATGTTTCTAAACCCAATGATGGTAGTTTCTCACATGTTGCCAAAGATGATACTTTGTTTGCAAATGTTGTTAGTACTAATATGCAGGAAAACAACAATGGTGTATACCCCTCGTGGGAGAGCAACTTCCAACACCCTTTATGTGTCCAAGGTAAAGCCAATAAAGGTGGTTTTCCCTTCATCTCGTGAGAAAACTTCAGTGGAAGAGTGCAAACCACCACCAAAAATTCTTAAATGTTTATCTCTTGGGAAGGAGAGAAACCCCCGAATGCTCATTCAATTGAGATTTCCATGGAATAAAATGTGAGCTACTATACATGTTGAGAGAACATGAGGAGGCATTAAGCTATGTGCTAAAAGTCTATAGAGGATGATGTAGATCCTATATGTTTTGTCCCGGATAAGGGAAATGAAGCTGATCTTTCCAAATCCTAAATTCCGATCCAGATTTCCCAAAATCTGATCCCCTTTATTTTATGTTTTTGAAATTTTTTTGGAACAATTAAAGCCTATATAAAACTTGGAAAAAGAAACTGCAACTTCCTCTCGATTCAAAAGAAGTTCGAGGTATTCAAGATCGTAAGGATCAAGAATATGGCACTATATTTGGAAAGACACAAAATACTATTTTTTTAATAAGGTGTAATCAAGAATAAAAGAACAATTGAAGATTACGGAATCAAAGATGATAAAGAAAATAGGATTACGAGCATGCAATAATTCTTCAGAAGAGTGGACGAAAAATATCGCAAGCACATAAACTGCATAAACTACCTAAAACTACGAAACTGACAGGGGAGGTGAAGGTGGATAATACTTGTTAAAACTCAAACCCTTCGACGTCCTCCTAACTCGATTGATGAAGGTGAAGACGGATAGAAATACTGAAGTATTCTAACTCTCGGACCCTTTGACGTCTTTCGACTCAAGATTCAAACTTCCTTCTAAGAAAGATCAAACAAAAATAGTTAGAATAAGACACGAAAGAGTTGATAATTCTATGAATAATTTTGAAAATAAATTCAAAGCAGCAACTCAAAACCCCCTGATGGTGAAGCTTGGCCAAGGATCTTTTGCTTTGCTCTGATACCAACTGATATGAATCTCCTTGCGAAAACAATGATTTGCGAAATATTGGATCTTTGTCTGAACTAGGGATCTCATCCAACCTAACTCACACGCACAAAATTGCAACGTCTAGCCCATAGGGTACACTCAAATCTGACTTGTTTTCTAAATAGCCCGCAGGTTTAGATCACAAGGGTTCTTTATAAACTAACTAGCCCGCAGGATTAGCTTACAAAGGAGATTGAAACTTAACTAGCCCGCAGGATTAAGCAACAATAAAAATAATGAGAATGACTCAAAATTCTAAATATATGATTGATAAAAGTGTGTTCAAATTCTTGGCCAACCCTCTCTTTAAATAGAGGTGAATTTCAGCCATACAAACCCTAAGCACAATTGGAATCTGAATCAACTTATGGCAGCTAGAAGAAGCTAAAACCATATTTAACTAAACTTCTATTTTTTTAAACCCTAGCTCGGCCGAACTGTCTCAGAATTACACTGGAAAAATATTACCTTATCTAATCTTACCAAATCTAATTCTAATCAGAATAAAAGACAATATGTTTGAAAACCATATGGACTGGATTCGAAAATATTAGCTCTTCAAAAGCCCACATGGTCGAACTCTTCACTCCAAAAACCCAAAATAAAATAATGTTACAATGATCACACCACCTCATTAAAAAACCCAGTGGGAAAAAGAGTATAGTGTTCTTCATAATGTCTTCGATTAATCGACAAGCTTGAATAATTAATCCAAGCCCTAGTCGACTTCTTCTTTAACTATTTATCCTGAACGTGATCAATCAAAGAATTCAATGCTACATCCCTAAGCTTCATTATTGACCTTGTCATTGGTCCATCCATGTCACTTAGAGGATCCTGAACATAACCCTTGAATGTTTGATCATGTTGTGGAATGTCTTCTTTTATTGTGGTAGTCGTCTTGTGATTTCCATCACGTGGTCTGGCTTATGCTTTGTTAGCAGACATCTTCAAATGGAAGGTGCAGATAGATGTGAAGGGGTGTAGAGAGATGTGAAGGTGTACAACGAGTCAGCAGTAGGATTCAAATTGTTTGCGTTTTGGGCTACCATCATCCATTTGCTGAAGGGGGAAGGAAATAAAGAACAGTGACATAGTGCATCCTTCACTAAAGTTTATAGCCAGGATGTTGAGTGTAGTAATCATTTGTCACGGGGAGGCCAATACTGCCACTGAGATGAATTGCAAGATGCTTTGGTCAATATGCATAAGGAGGTCTTGGCCCGACCTCTTGGATGATTTTGTCACTCACTGCATTGCGCTCTTCACGGTATTGTCGCACACTGGGAAGATAGCAATCGGTGGCATGGTTTTGCTTCTAGTTCAGTACTACAACCTTCCAGTGAGTGAGGCAATGGGGGAGAACCCACAAGTGCCCTTTACACTGACTCTACAGGTCATGGGTGAGGCAAAGCTTATACTGGAGGAGAACCGCACTATCTTCTAGTTTTACAAGGGAAAGAAGTTCATGAGGTTATCCCAGTGTGCGAGGACCACTTCTAGCAAGAAGTTCAAACTACAATACCTTATCATCGATCCAAATGCATATTCAGAGGTTGTTTTGGGTGAGCTCTACCATGCAGAGGAGGATGACACTGAGGAGGAGGATGAGGATGATCAGGAGCAAGTCTCGATGTATCTCGCATAGTTTATTCCCATTGAGCATCAGGTCATCCCACCACAGCCAACATTATCACTGGTGATGCTATTGCTGCCCTTGGAGCATCATGTAGTGCCACCACCTTCTTTCGGATAGGTATTTGGAGGATCACCCCCTTATAAAGGTTCGTTTATCATTCATGAGGAGCCACATCATTCTTCAGGGCATAGGGCTAGCAGCTCTCACGGGCATAGCATCTCCTCCCACTATGATAATTTTGTACAGTCTAGCCATGGGCCCCCACCTGGCCCCATCCCTGAGCCTTCTAGGCACAGTTTTTTGGGCCAATCCTAGCATAAGAGTCACTCTTGGAATAACCCTAAGTATAGCTCCTTTCGGGAGTATGAGTCCTTGGGCTTTCAGTCGAGTTTTTCATATCCTAAGTGGACTCATCTGTCGTATGGGCCGGACTGGGCAAAATCCTTAGGGAACCTCATCTTCTAAGTCATTCACAACGTTCACAGGCTTAGTACGCAGTTAGATTATCATGAGTGGGACACAACAGAGAGATTCGATAGGGTTGATGGTTAGCTACTTCACCTGAGGTGGGATATGGAGCACTTGCAGGATGACATCAGGGAGATTAGTGATAAGTTGCGTACATCGGGTATCGGAGAAGGCTACTACCATCCAGATCTGAGTGGACAGGGGCACAAGGCCAGAAGCTAGAGGCAAAATTGAGAATTTCTTATTGTTTCCAAATTTTCCCTTAGTTATATGCACTGGAGATAATGCATTAACTAATTGTGGGGAAGGATTTGGAACACCTCTATGGTAGCATCTTTTTTGCTTGTGATGTAGCTTATGATTACTGTTGGGATGGTTGTTTTAGATGACTGTGTTTTTTTCTTATTTTGGTATTTCCCCCATTTGGATGTTGAACTTTCTAGTTGTTTGTTGTTTTTAGGTGTGGGGCACGTTTTCGTAGTTGTATTTGGGGGTGTGGTTTGAAAATTTTAATGGTGTGATTTTTTTTCCTTTTTCACTATTTTTTATAGTATGAAGTCCAATACTTATAAACACTACACCGTGTCTAAGCATTGAACCAATTCATGCATTTACACGAGATTAGCCAAGAACGTTCA
>JAULKM010168458.1:0-15873 GCA_032355605.1 Rubia tinctorum | reverse complement strand
AAGATTTGAATTGTGCCATTTTCTTTGGGACGGACGAAAATAGAAAGTGTGTCATTTTCTCCGGGACGGAGGGAGTAGATAAATAATACTACAAATATAACCTTAATTAGTTGATGAAAGTGCATATATAATCTTCTGGTGAGAAATTTGAGTTGATCGTGTTTTTCCGGCATTGACCCCCAAAAAATAACATAAATGCCCTTGAACTAAAAGTTAAATTTGGTTGGATAATTATGCCCTTACCCATCGTCGGACCCCCGTCGGACCGAGTAGGGTTATATCAGCACATTCTTAGTGTAGGGTTATATCAGCACATATTATAAAACACAAAACTCATCAATACTAAAAACCATATGTTAACAACTACGCACGGAACACCAAAGATCATCCAATCCTCAATCCGAACTAAACTTAACAAAATAAATAAAATATCATCAAAACCCTTATATTCTTGATGAGAAGCAAAAGAAAATCAAAGAATAAAACTCAATATTGCATTAATATAGTGATTTAAGAGGAATTTCAAATGAATATACCATTTCTTAAAGATTCCCATCCACTTCATTGTCCGGCTCGTCAACCTCGCCAAATCTCTTTTTTCGCCATTAGAATCACACTTTGGAACGTCGGCAATCGGTAGAAGAGGTTGAAATGGTGGTTGCGTGTGGTTGGCATTGATATTGTACTAATGTGCTTCTTTGTTTTTATAGTATGTGTTGATATAATCCTACACTTTTTACGAATGTGGTGATATAACCCTATAAGTTTTAGAGCTGTGCTGATTTAATCCTATCACTTTTCATAAAGTGCTGATATAACCCTACCTACTATGGCGGTTGTGCAGCAATAGTCTGGTGGCGGCGTAGCGGTGACTCGACGGTGGTATGGTTGCGGACCGATGGTGGTATGACTGCGATCTGATGGTGGTATGACTGCGATCTGATGGTGGTCCGACGATAATATTTGGGTATTAATGATACTATAGGCAATAACGTCATTTCCTATTTTTTAAAAATTAGGACAAAAATGTCTTTTCATGAAATTATGGTTAAAAGTTGTTGGATAGGATTATATTTGCACTTTCACTTATTATCTAGAGTTATATTTGTACTTTCAATTATCAGAAGGTTATACATGTACTTATGTGAATTATATAAGATTATATATGCAATTTTCTCTTACTGTTTCTCTACTCTCTCCCACTGGTTCCCAAAATGTTTGTTTTTGACGTCTTCATCCCCAAAACTAACCGCTCCTTCTTAAATGAATTCACCTACTCCCACAAATAGACCTACTTCCGGATCTGCAGGTTTGTGTTGTTTAAAGACAAACAAGATAGATTTGGAGCAGGAGGTAGAGAATTGTCTCCAACTATGGCTTTGCCCATTAAAAAAACAACATTTTTTACCTCGGTTCTGTAGGGGTTTTTATCTCGGCTTTTAGCCAAAAATTAAGGTAAATGTAGCCGGAGTAAAAAGTATATTTTTTACCTCGGGTATTTTTTACCTCAATTTTTTTAAAAAAGAATCGAGGTACAAAATGTGTATATGACCGAAGGCCATTCGACATTGGCTCTTCATACTTTCTTTTTTTTTTGTAAAAATTTAACCGCTATAAAAAATGAATGAGAATGGTGAGACTTCACATGTCATATTTACATTTTTATAAAAACTACCAAAGCAGAATCGACGTATCGATTCTGCCTCTGGTAATTCATAACCAGAGTTTCCGGCAAAAATCTCAAATAAATAGCAGCAAAAGACTAATAAAACAAGTCGTATTTCAATTTGACAGCACAAATATGATGAATATACATTGGAGCTCTAAAGAAAATACATCAAAATGATTTACAAAAAAACAAACATATTTCAGTGGCATGGCAGAGCAGAGTCGGGCAGCAGCATAGCTAAAGTGGAGAACAACGGAGTCATGGCGGAGAACAGTGGATCCACGTCGGAGAACGACAGAGCCACGTCAGAGAACGGCAAGCCAAGGGCGATAATGGTGGTGACAGTCAGAGAACGGCGGTCAAGTTTATGTTGATGGATGAGCGGCGAAAGTAGGATCAAATTCAAACAATGAGGAAACTTGGTACAGGTGTGAGGCACCTATGGTTAAGGTGATTGCTAACCTTGGGAAGGCAGTGTTACTCCAAGACGTCTTAGTGGCAAGGTTTAGGGTTCCATTTCCCAGTAGACACAACAATTCGAGGATGGAACGATGGTTACTTGTGCGGGTTACAAACCACACGACCCAAGAGACGCATCACTTCAGTTAACCTTGAAGCAAGCCGACGGCTAGATGAAACGGTTGGTTGTGGTTAAAAACTCGGAAAGACCCACAAGTAATGGAAACTGTCAGGTAGTTACTAGGGACTTTCTGAAAAGTTGTTTCCCTTTGGGCGGTTAGGAAAGTTAACCGCCAAGTGTAACTTTGCATAAAAATACTCTCAGTTAGAGGAAAGAACCCAGCACGTTCTGGTGGTGTGTTTTGCCAACTGAAGAAGTTTTCTTTGATCAATAAAGATAAGGGTTGGAGCCAAGCTCCGTAAATTTAAGTGTTCTTTGTTAGCCACAGCCAACCGTTTCCTCTAGTAGTCAGCTTGCTTCAAGGTTAACCGAAGTGACGCGTCCCTTGGGTCATACGGTTTGCAACCTCCACGAGGAGCCATCACTCCATTCTCGAACCATTGTGTCTCTTGGGACATGGAACCCAAAACCTTGCCACCAAGCCGTCTTGGACTAACCCATCTTCCCAAGGTTAGCCATCACTTTAACCTTAGGTGTCTCACACCGTTTCCAGCCATTTCCATCCTTTGCCTTAATTCTCCCAACCGATAGGCCAAAGCCACCATCTAAGCCCTGCCT
The DNA here is from genome assembly GCA_032355605.1 of Rubia tinctorum. Lineage (NCBI taxonomy): Eukaryota > Viridiplantae > Streptophyta > Magnoliopsida > Gentianales > Rubiaceae > Rubia > Rubia tinctorum. The sequence goes on along the minus strand of JAULKM010168458.1, from coordinate 13,006 downwards.
CAAAACACTTGGTCCAGGACCAAGTTTCAACAGACCAGCTCCCACAAAATAGGCATCTTTACAACCTTACCTGGACTATAGCTCAACAAAATTTAATCCGGCTAACAGTGAAAAAAATAAGGGTGTAATAGATCGCCCCCACCTAAGTGGTTGCCGTCCACAACAACTTTCACTACCGACTCATGTACTCAGAAATTTCTTCTTCGAATTGCCATAAGTCCTTCTCGAGGATCCATTCAGCATCCGCCGGATCTTCACCCATCCAGTTAACTAAGAACTTGGTTCTTCGATTCTTCTTGCTTGCGCCCAACATTTCATGGTTCAAGATAGCTTCCTTCGTTTCGATACTGAGTTCTCACGACCGGAGAAGCCCTCTTCACTTGAACTCTTTCAGGGTCCTCTTTATCAGCATAAAACTTCTTGAGATAGCTAACATGAAACGTAGGATGTACCTTTAAACGATCCGGAAGTTTTAATTTGTAAGAAACGTTTTTGACCCGTTCAAGGACTTCAAAGGGCCCATCAAACTTGGGCACTAATCCCTTGTGCACCATCTTGCTACTTATGTGCTTCCGAATTTGTGGAGTTAGCTTCAACATGACCAGGTCCGCGACCTGAACTCCAAATCCCATATGTTCTTGTCAGCAAACTTATTCATTCGTTTCTGAGCAAGCAACAAACTATCTTGGGCTCATTAATCAACACTTGTTTGGACTGAGCAAACCTATATGCCGCTTGACATTTTCCACCCGTTCTTGGACAACAATCTCGTTTGGTGATAGAGGTTGCTGCCTGGTAGCCAACTCAAACAGACTCAACCCCGTGGATGATGACTGATGCAAGTTGTAACAAAACTGAGCTACATCAATCAGCTCGGGTAATCACATAATGTCTCATATACTCCTCCAACAATGCATTCATCCTTTTCGTTTGTTCGTCCATTTGTGGATGATTAGCCGTTGAGAATTTCAGTTTTGAACCCATTAAGTTGAATAATTGGGTTCAGAACTTGTATGTAAATCGTGAATCCCTATCACTAATAATTTCTTCGGGAAACTCAAAGTATTTTACAATATACTTCAAAAACAACTCAGCCGTTTTATCAGCCGGATACATAGCCGATGCCCCGATAAACACAACATACTTGGAAAATCGATCAAAAACCACAGGAATAGAGCACAAACCATCAACTTTAGGCATACCTATAATTAAGTACATTAAGACCAACTTCCATGGGTAATCGGGAATTGTCAAGGGCTACAACAAGCCCGCATCATTCTTCCTCTCGTGTTTGTCCAATTGACAGATAAGACACCATCTGACATAAGCTTTTACATCATAATCCATCTTTGGCAATATGAAGTTCCTTGACAATAAGGCCAACAACATTTCCATGCATGGGTGACCTGCTCATTTTGAATCGTGGGTATCTTTCAAGAGCATTCTTTGCAAGTTCCCTGAACTTGATACATATGCCCAATGACCTTTGGCAAACAACACATCGTTTTCTATGAAAAAGCGTCGAACCATGCCATCTTCAACTTGATTCTTCAACTTCAAGTAAATCGAGTCTTGCTTATACTCATCCCAAATTTTCTCTATGAAATCCGTCACAATGGTTGTAGTGGCAGCAACGTATTCACCAACGTTCTTCTGACTTAAGGCATCCGCAACTTGATTTTATTTTCCCGGTTTGTGGATCCAATTGAAATCAAACTCGGCCAAGAACTCCTGCCGTTTTGCCTGCTTTGGGTCAATTTCTTTTTGCATTTTAAAGTAAGTATTTTCCACATTCTCCATTATCATAATGAACGTAATTTATTTCTCACGAGCACTATACCTTGACTCATGGTCTTTTAGCTTTCGGCTTCATAAGCAATAGGGTGTCCTTCCTACACCAATACTCCGCCGACTGCACGACCAGTTGCATTTGTGTGCACTTCAAACGGCTTAAAATCTAGCAATTGTAAAACCAGTTCAGTTGCAACTGCAACCTTCAAAGCATCAAACTCTGCCTTGCATGCTTCACTCCAAACCCAAAGAGCATCATTTTTCAACAAAATCCATCAAAGGGCTTACCAGCTTCTATTATCCCTTTATAAACCAATGATAGTAATTCGCCAAGCCCCAAAATGATCTTAATTATGGGACTTTGCTTGGGTAAGCCATTCCATCACAGCCGCCACCTTCTTCTCATCCATCCTGATTTTTCCTCCACTCAGGATAGCCCAAGGAAAGTGATTTCTTGAGTGCAGAACTCACCCTTTTCCTTCTTGACATAAGATCGTTTTCCCTTAGTTTGTTAAACACCTTGCTCAAGTGTTCAATGTGTTCTTTAAGTGTCTCAGAGTATATAACGATATCATCCAAGTACACAACAACAAAATTATCAAGATATTGATAGAGAACATTATTCATCAAGGGCATCATCGAAAACTCATATGACCTATAACGGGTAAATAATGTTGTCTTTTCTTCATCCCACTCAGTTATTCTAACCTTCCAGTTCCTTTCCCTTAGGTCTATCTTAAAAAGCAACCCTATCAAACAAATCATAGGTGTTGGGGACAGAATATATATTATTCACCGTTAACTTGTTCAAAGCGCAGTAGTCCATACAGAAATAGATAGATCTATCTGCCTTCTTATGGAATAAGGCTGGCGCACCATAAAAGGCCTTTGATAGTTGCAACAATCCTCCTTCCGGTAACTTCCAAAGTTCCACCAGTTCCGTCGGAGACATTCGGTAGGGAGTCTGGGCTGGTGGTCTCGCACCTAGAATTAGTTCAATCTTGTGATCTATGGCTCTTCGGGTAGGCAACTTCTTGGGCAACTTAGCCAGCATCAGATCAGCATAATCATCAAGTAAATCTGCAACATTCGGCGGGACATCTTGAACAACGTCTAGCTTGATATCAACTAGCACCGAAAGGAACGTGTGTTCACCTTTCTCCAAGCCTTCCTTCAATTGAAGTGGTGATAGCATCCATTCAGACTTTCTCTTCCTCCTTGCTTAGATATTCTCCCTTAAGTAGCAAGGAACGAGGGCTGGAGCCCTTTCATCTATGATCACGAATCCACTAAAGTGTGGGATCGGGTATGCCTTATAAATACACATAAAATTCTTGCCTAGAATAAATATGTCATCTAGGCATATTAACACAGTGATGCCAATTACACCCGACCAAGCATCCAAACAAAAATCAACATCAACCCGACCTAAAACTTTTTCGGGTTATGCATTTGCCATTTAATCTCACAATTGTGAGGCATTACATTAAACTTTAAATCCTTGGCTAACTTGGCAGAAATGAAACTGTGTTGCACTATAATCAAGCATAAAACTTACAGGATAACCATTAATTTAGCCTAAAACGAACATCAAAGAATTTAAAGGGACCAACCTTACCAATAGTACTTAGAAGTTGTATGGGATTCATCCGCATCTGGATGTCCTTGGTCTCACTAGGTTCAGTCACCGTTATTACATTCACTCTGCCCTCCTTCTGTGGGCAATCACGGGCAAAGTGTGGACCACCACACTTGTAACAGTCACTCATTTTCTTCTTTTCCTCCTTGGAGCCATCCTTCCCATGGTTCTCCTTCTTTGGGTCAGACTTTTTGGACTTCCATTCCTTCTTCTTTCTGTCTTTCCCCTTCTTGTCGCTTGAACCAGTGGACGAGGCTTTAAAGTCCACTAGTTTTTTGACTGCAGCAACGCCTGGGCTAAGTTCTATACACCCTGTCTATGTAACTTTAACTTGGCCCAATTTTGTAAACCATTCACAAAATCAAAAATTTATCTGATTCAGACATATCCGTTACATCAAACATGAGAGAGGTGAATGCCATCACATAATCTCACACCGAACCCGTTTGATTCAACTTGTTCAACGTCTCTCGGGCGATCCATGCTGCATTTGTAGGTATGAACTGGGTTTTCAATGCTTCCTTCAAACTGTCTCATGTTGTTATTGGGGTAGTCGTGCTATCCACACTCTAGGTTCTCCACCAGAGTTTTGCATCACCATAAATGTACATGCTTACCACGTTTAGTTGATGACCCACTGATATTTTAGCGGCCTTGAAGTAGTTTTTAATGTCCCACTATAAGTTCCCAACTTCTTTAGAACTTTTGGTTCCATTAAAACTCTTTGGCTCGGGCAACTTGAATACATCAACTCCCTCTGGACCCGGACCGGCGATATGGTCGTTAGCAATGACCTATTTCAGAAGTTTTACTTTAATCGCTAAATTGATTCAAAGAGGATCATTTTCGTCACTATCCTCCTAGGGGCCTTTTCTTTAACGTGGAGTTTAAGGGTCTCTACATCTTGGCGAAGGGCTTCAAGTTCCGCCGATATCCCTTTTGAGGAGGATCTAGGCATCTTCGTGGCTTGCTTTTCTAGAAGTGCATAATTTGCATCCAACCTTTCAAGGGCCTCCTCCTATTTGACGCCGTGGCCTTGAGGAGATCATTATCCGCTTACAAAGCCTTTATCTTTTCCCTACCAGTTGCCATCATAATTCACGTAGCTTCGTCGTTAGCGTCGAACCTTTATTCTGATGCCAATTTGTTAGACCTTTAGTTAGCACCTGAACTTTTTTTTTTTTCTGATTTTACCAGCGATCCGTGAGGGAACGAGGTTTCCCACGTTGTAAGTTAACAAAGAACACTCAAATTTACGGAGCCCGACTCTAACTCTTATCTTTATTGATCAAAGGAAAGATCTTCGACTGGAAAAACACACCACCAAAATGTGTTGGGGTCTTTGCTCTAACTGGGAGTATTTATAGGCAAAATTACACTTAATGGTTAACACCCCTAACTGCCCAAATGGAAACAACTTTTCAGAAATTCCTCGGTAACTACCTGACGGTTGAACTTAACCGTGAGACTTTCTGAATTTTTAGCCATAGCCAACCGTTTCCTCTAACCGTCATCGTGATTCAAGGTTGACTGAAGTGATACGTCTCTTAGGTCGTGCGATTTGCAACCCGCACGAGTAACCATCGTTGCATCCTTGAACTATCGTGTCTCTTAGGACAAAGAACCAGAAACCTTGCCACTAAACCATCTTAGACTAACTCGCCTTTCCAAGTTTAGCCATCACCTTAATCGTAAGTGTCTCGCAACGTTTCCAGCCATTTCAGTCATTTTCCTTAATTTTCTCAACCTATAGGCCAAAGTCACAATCTAAGCCTTGCCTCAAAACACTTGCACCCGGACCATGGTTCAACTGAAAAGCTCCCACAAAGTAGGAATATTTACACCCTTTCCCGGACTATAGCTCAACAAAATTTAGTCCGGCTAACCGTGAAAAAATAAGGGTGTAACAGGGCACCCCTACATAAAGTGGTTGCCATCCTCGAAAACTTTCATTGGTGAATCATGTACTTGGAAATTTCATCTTTGAATTGCCATAAATATTTCTCGAGGTTCCATTCAGTATCCACCGGGTCTTCACCCTTCCAGAGAACTAAGAACTTTGTCCTCCGATTCTTCTTGCTTGCGCCCAACGTTTCATTACTCAAGATAACTTTCACCTTTTTTATACCAAGTCCTCATTACCAGAGGAGCCCTCTTCACTTGAACTCTTTCAGGTTATTCTTAATTAGAATAAAACTTCTTGAGATAGCTAACATGAAACGTATGATGTACCTTTAAACGATTTGAAAGTTTCAATTTGTAAGCACATTTCCAACCTGCTCAAGGACTTCAAAGTGCCCATCAAACTTGGGCACTAATCCCTTATGCACCGTCTTGCTACTTATGTTCTTTCAAATTTGTGGAGTTAGCTTCAACATGACAAGGTCCCCGACCTAAAACTCCAAATCATGCATGTTCTTGTCAGCATACTTCTTCATTCGTTTCTGAGCAAACTGTCTTGGGCCTCATCAATCAACTCTTGTTTGGACCGCGCAGGACATTTTCTACCCATTTTTTGGACTGCAATCTTATTTGGTAATAGAGGTTGCTGCTTGGTAGCCAACTCAAATGGACTCAACCCCGTGGCTAACAACCAATGCAAGTTGTAACAAAACTGAGCTACATCAAGCAACTCGGACCAATTTTTCTGACTTGCCATCACATAATGTCTCAGATACTCCTCCAGCAATGCATTCATCATTTCTGTTTATCCGTCCATTTGTGGATGATTAGCCGTTGAGAATTATTGTTCTGAACCCATTGAGTTGAATAATAGGGTCCATAACCTACCCTTAAATCGTGACTCCCTGTCACTAATAATTTCCTCAAGAAACCCAAAGTATTTTACAACATACTTAAAAAACAACTCACCCGTTTTATCAGCCGGATACATAGCCAGTGCCCCGATAAACACAACATACTTGGAAAATCATTCAACAACCACAAGAACAGAGCCCAAACCATCAACTTTAGACATACATGTGATAAAGCCCATCGAGACTGACTTCCATGGGTAATCTGGAATTGACAAGGGCTTCAACAAGCCCGCCTCCTTCATCCTCTCATGTTTGTCCAATTGACAGACAAGACATGTTCTGACATAAGCTTCTACATCATGTTCCATCTTTGTGCATATGACGTTCCTTGACAATAAGGCTAGCATCTTTTCTATGCATGGGTGGCTGCTACAAGTGTGGTGGTCCACACTTTGCCCATCATTGCTCATAGAAAGAGGACAGAGTGAATGCAACAATGGTGACTGAACCTATCAAGACCAAAGACCTCCAGATGAGGATGAATCTCATACAACTTCTAAGTACTATAGGTAAGGTCGGTCTATTTGTCCCTTTAAATTCTTTGATGTTCATTTTGGGCTAAATTAACAGTTATCCTGTAAGGGTTGTGCTTCATTCTGATACAATACATAGTTTCATTTCTGCCAAGTTAGCCCAAGATTTGAAGTTGAATGTAATGCCTCACAATTGTGAGATTAAAATGGTAGATGCACAACCCAATAAAACTGCTAAGCCGGGTTGATGTTTATTTATTTTAGATGCTTGATCGGGAGTAATTGGCATCACTATGTTAAGATGCCTAGATGATTTTGAGATTATTCTAGGCAAGGATTTTATGTGTATTCATAAGACATACCTGATCCCACACTTTAGTGGATTCATGATCATAGAAGTAAGGGCTCTATCCTTTATTCCTTGCTACTCAATGGAGTAGATCCAAGAAAGGAAGAAGAAAATCCCGAAGGGATGCTGTCGGCACTTCAATTGAAGGAAGGCTTGGAGAAAGGTGAACACACGTTCCTTTTTATGCTGGTTGAAATCAAGTCAGACGTTGTCCAATATGTTCTACCGGCTATTGCGGATTTACTTGATGATTATGCTGATCTGATGCCGGCTGAGTTGCCTAAGAAATTACCGCCCGAAGAACCACATATCACAAGATTGAACTAATTCTGGGTGCGAGACCAACAGCCCAGGCCCCCTATCGAATGTGCTAGCGGAACTGGTGGAACTCCGGAAGCAGTTGGACGAGTTGTTGGGGGGATGACTGTTGCAACCATCAAAGGCCCCTTAAGGTGCGCCAGCCTTATTCCATAAGAAATCGGATAGATCTCTCTGTTTCTGTGTGGACTACTATGCTTTGAACAATTTAACATTGGAATAAATATCTTATCCCTAACACCTATGTTTTGTTCGATAGGATTGTTAAGGGTCACTTTTATACTATGATAGACCTAAGGGCAGGGTACTGGCAGGTTAGAATAGCCGAGAGGGATGAAGAAAAGACAACAGTAGTTACCCATTATGGGTCATATGAGTTTTCGGTGATGCCCTTTGGGCGTACAAATGCACCAACAACCTTTTGTAACTTGATGAACGATGTTCTCTATGAATATCTAGATAAGTTTGATGTTGTGTACTTGGATGATATCGTTATTTACTCCGAGACACTTGAAGAACACACTTTAGACTTGAGAAATGTGTTAAACAAACTAAGGGAAAAAGAAGTTTAAGTCAAGAAGGAAAAGTGTGAGTTTTTTACTCAAGAAATCACTTTCCTTGGGCAAGTCCTGAGTGGAGGAAAAATCAGGATGGATGAGAAGAAGGTGGCAGCTATGATGGAATAACTGGCCCCAAGCAAAGTCCCGAAATTAAGATCGTTTTTAAGCTTGGCGAATTACTATCGCTGGTTTATAAAGGGCTACTCGAAGCTGGTAATCCCTTTGACTGATTTTTTGAAAAATGACGCTCCTTGGGTTTGGAGTGAAGCATGCAAGGCAGCGTTTGGTGCTTTAAAGGCTGCGGTTACAACAGAACTGATTTTACAATTGTCGGATATCAGTAAGCCGTTTGAAGTTCACACAGATGCATCTGATAGTGCAATCGGCGGAGTGTTGGAGCAGGAAGGGCAACATATTGCTTATGAAAGCCAGAAGTTGAAAGACCATGAGTCAAGGTACAGTATTCGTGAGAAAGAAATGACTGCAGTAGCACATTGCTCGGAGATTTGGATTTGGAAGAACTACTTGTTGGAAACTTCGTTCGTTGTGATAATGGACAATGTGGAAAATACTTACTTTAAAACGCAAAAGAAATTGACCCCAAAGCAGGCAAGATGGCGGGAGTTCTTGGCCAATTTTGATTTTGATTGGATCCATAAACCGGGAAAATAAAATCAGGTTGCAGATTGCTTTAAGTCGGAAGTACGTTGGGGAATACATTACTTTCCAATAAAACCATTGTAACGGATTTCATGGAGAAAATCTGGGATGAGTCTAAGCAAGACCCGATTTACTTGAAGTTGAAGAATCAATTTGATGAGGGCACGGTTCGACGCTATTGGCTAGGAAACGATGTGTTGTTTTTGGGCTTACGTACCAAGTTCAGGGAACTTGCGAAGAATGCTCTTGAAAGAGACCCACGATTCAAGGTTTTGGGGCCACGGGAGGGAACGAAGTTTTACACGTTGTAAGCTAACAAAGAACACTCAAATTTACGGAGCTCGACTCTAACCCTTATCTTTATAGATAGAAGGAAAGTTCTTCAGTTGGCAAAACACACCACCAGAATGTGTTGGGGTCTTCTAACCGGGAGTATTTATAGGCAAATTTACACTTGGCGGTTAACACCCCTAACTGTCCGAAGGGAAACAACTTTTTAGAAAGTCCCTCGTAACTACCTGACGGTTAAACTTAACCGTGAGTCTTTCCGAGTTTTGGCCACAACCTACCATTTCCTCTAGCCGTCAGCTTTCTTCAAGGTTAACCAAAGTGATGCGTCCCTTGGACCGTGCGGTTTGCAACCCGCACAAGTAACCGGCATTCCATCCTCGAACTGTCGTGTCTCTTGGGACATGGAACCCGAAACCTTGCCACTAAGCTGTCTTGGACTAACTCGCCTTCCCAAGGTTAGCCATCACCATAATCGTAGGTGCCTCACACCGTTTCCAACCTTTGCCTTAATTCTTTCAACTAATAGGCCAAAGCCACCATCTAAGTCTTGCCTCAAAACAATTGGTCCCTAACCATGGTTCAACTGACCAGCCCCACAAAATAGACATCTTTACACATGCGAAGAAAAATCGTTTTAGTTGATATTTGTGTGTTTAGAAGTTTGTTTTTTTGTAGTGTTTGTTATGATTTAGAAGGATTGAATGTTAAAACATTTATGATAGTGTATTTATTGTGATTGTTATTGATGTTCATAAAAATATGCAAAAAAAATTTTATTTTGTTTTGACGTTGGTGTTGATGTTTACCGATTGAGTTTTACATGGATTTAAGAACCTATTTGACTGGCATTTCAGTTTCTGTACACTTTTGATGTTTGTTTATTTTTTAGACAAAAATCAAGAACCCAACTCATAAAAGTCGGGCATTTTTCAAGCTGAATCGTCATATCTTCAGGAAGCTGGTATACAACCATAGTGATCTAGTGTTGTATCTAATTTGTATTTCTCCTTTGATGGAAATTTTTGAGCCCTTGATCAACTAAACCAGCATGCCTGCAAGCATAGAGGACCCTAACAAAAGTAACATGATCAGACTTAGGGTGTGTTTGGCGGGTTCATAAGTGTTTTGCTTAAAAACTAAGCACCCTTATAGTGTTTAATAAACTGCTAAAAAATATTTATTTAAAACGCAGCAACTATTTTTTGGCGAATAACAAAAGCCAGTCTCCTTCCACTTTCAAAATAAGCCAAAATAAGTCAGTTTTGCTTATAAGTACAGTTCTACCAAACACACCCATAGTACCATTTTGAGGCAACAACTCAAACAATCTATGAGCTTCATGGGGTTCAAAACGAGCATAAATATTCATCAATGACGAGATATATAATTATAGTTAGAGTCTCACGATTCGTCCTAGCAATTCAGCTCTCTCTTGAGCTTCTTGCTTGATATATAATTATAATTAGATTCTCACAATTCGTCCTAGCAATTCAGCTCTCTCTTGAGCTTCTTGCTTACGCCTTTGACACCGAAGGAAATACTTGTCCAGACTGTCTTTTAATGATTCAGCCTCTTCCATCACCTGTTCCACTTTCCAGAACAGTGACAATAAAATCAAACTTAGCAAACACAACTTAATCTCCTACAATCATACAAAGATTTCCATTCCAAGTCAATAGAACTCCATGATCGAAACCATGTTCAGAATTCGGTGTTCCCAAACTCTGATCTTCACTCAACTTAGCAAGCATGCCATTATCGTCTTTATAACCGTAAAATAGAATTCCAAAACAACATCAAATTAATTAGAGTATCCCAAAACATAAGAGTGGTAAAATAAAAAAGATCATAAAGTATCAATTCAGAAAACAAAGTACCTTCAGAAGCTACCAGCAGCGAAGATAAAGAGCCACACTTCTTAGCCACTGCACCCACCTAATAACAAAACAAATCAGATTTCAGCTCTCAAAAAATGGTTACATTAGTTACAAATTGCAATTTCACAGAACAAAAACACGTAAATTTCAAAAAGCAAAAATAATTTGATAAAAATCAACTCCTCACCGCGACGTAGGAGTTGCTAGGGTTAGAGTCCCGAGCACGAAAGCAGCTGAAGAGACACCCCATGGTAGCTACCATGACTCGAGCAAAAATCCTCCTCGGACCGGCTAACCTATGGCACCGCCACTGTCCTCCACCTCTTCCGCCGCTTCCTCGCAGGACGATGGGACCCACAATCGCAGCCAGGAATTGGAGGAGCATATCATGTCTTCAGATCATCGTGTGGGGGATTTTGGTATAGGGGTTTTAATATCCCGACTATCACAACTTAGAAAACACAATGGTCATCAGGCGAGGAAGATGGATGGAAGAGAATAGACGAAGCAGAGTGCGAGCGGGAGAAAAACGACATCGTTTTGCGCTGCCACCATAACAGCAAAGATGGAGACACCTGTCAATGGAAGCTTGGAGATGGTGACAACGAAGCAGGAGAAGGCAGAATCGAAAGTATAATGTCAAAAAGGTAAGAATGAATGAATGAAAAGGCTGGCAAAAAAAGAGAGATGTTAGAACCCAAACAGAAAGGAAAACAAAAGTGAAATGAAATGACAAACATAACCCTGACGACAGTGTGTCAACCAAGGGGTTTGAAACATTTCTATTAGTAGTAGCCAGAAGATGAACATGACACCAAATCAGGCATTGGCAGTGTACTACTCCATCAAGAGCTTCATATTGTCCACTTAAGTTGTTACTTCTCAATAGAACTCTCCGCTATAATATTCCCAATGCCATCTACTTAGTTCTGTAAAGTGTCCATTTTCAAAAACATTTCATTTCCAACTCTACCAATATCCTTGTCTATCTCCAAAACTTCATCCCTCAAGTTCATGATTTCTTGCTCCAAATTACAGTAAGATTCATGAAGCGCAATCATTTCACAATCTATATTCTTCCTCATCTTGATTTAATCTTCTGTAAGCTCCATATGAAAAGCTGTAATGGCCTTAAATTGATCATTACCGCTTCCATGTGACTAAACACTTCATTCACATGGCCCTTCAGATTCTTCGAGGCTTCTAACAATTGTTGCCCTCAAACATCTATGGCGCTCAAAAATCATGAATGTGCTTCAAATTTTGCAGGAGAACGTCCATATACTCCTGTTTGTTTAAGTACTGTGGTGTAGAATACATATAAAAAAAGATTGAATATCAATCGCGTTATGTACCTATGAACTGCTTACTCATTCGGCCTAGATTGCGAAATCTGTAAATCAAGTACTTGTCAATCATAAGTGTTCACAATACAACGTCCTTACCCAATTTACTATCAAAAGCATACCAAGCTTCATCGAGATCTTAACAAAACTGACCACCTACTCCTGCCACATCTAAATCGGATACTCAGCCAAATTTCTACAAAACCATATGCGACTATGCCTACGATGTTGAAGAATAAGAAGAAGATGCAAGCGAATAGAATTAAAAAACTAGAAGATTATTTGCATCTAGTTTTTCTCTCCGCAGCTATCGGGAAAATCAGTGGCAACGTGAAGAATTTTAACAGAGCAGAGAAGAAGAAGGTGGCTTACCGAAGAACTGTGTGTTGTAGAATGTTGGAAGAAATAATTAGTGTTTTGGCTTCTGGGGGAAGGAGTAAATTTATAAAACTGTATATCAGTATGAAACTTGGATATCGATTTGATTCGTGTTAACGTACGCTTTCCTTAAAGAGTAATTCGACCCGGTTACTATCTTGGGTTGCACGAATTCTCCCCGAGGATAAAACAATCGAATGTCCTCTTGATCTAGGCTTGAAACAAGATAAATGTTTTGAGTATTTTTTGGTTACTGAGTAAACTGAGAAAATTATAAAATTTTCATTTGTCTTCTTCTGTGCAATCATACACATGTTTATAAAGGAGATGTTCAGAGAAGATGCTTCCCTTCGTGGAATTTGTGGGTTATAGGCCACAACTCTTACAATACACCATTCTCATACAATTCTAATACAACGCATCTTTCCACTTGAATGATTACATTTTTCACATTCAATGTACCGTGGTTATCAGAAATAAATTCTGAAACAAAGCATCTCTCCAACAC
>JAULKM010168437.1:0-15874 GCA_032355605.1 Rubia tinctorum | reverse complement strand
TGACTTTATCTTCTACCACTTTGTAAGTGGCCTTCCTTCTTCTACCATTCTTGTGAATGACCTTCTTCTAAGTCTTCTAACATTTTGTAGTCCTCAAATGAAGTCTTCATGGTCTTCAAATCTTCACAATTACCTCATCTCACAGAATTCTTATTATAAGGGACAAAAGCGACAAAGTCGCTCTCCACTCTAATAATATAAATTTAAGGTAAAATAGAGGCTTCAAAGCATAAAAGTCTACCAAATTGAGTACAAAAAGATCCAAAAATTACCATATAAAATGGACACATCATTCATGGTGTTTAGTACTTATAAATGGAACCCCGTATAGCTTCTTTAAATTTGAAACAAGGGGATCCACTCTCCCCTGCCCTCTTTAACTTAATCAATGAATTTCTTAACAGGGGTTTGAAATTCATGTTCCATAACAGCTATATAGACAAATTCACTCTACCTAGAGGTGCTGAAATCATCACACACTTATCTTATGCGGACGACACTACAATTATTTTTAAAGCTACAACCAAATCACTAAAATCTTATCATTTTCCTAAAGAGTTATGAAGCAGCACCTGGCCAAAAGGTTAATTATCAAAAAAAGTTCTTTTCTTATTGGAAAAAAAGCCAACTCATTAAGGATTAACTTAATTAAGGTTAAAAATTGAATGTCCCAAGGCAAGTTTCCCTTCATATATTAAGGAGTTAACATTTTCAAAGGTAGGAAGAAGAACATCTACTTTCAGAACCTGGTGGAAATAATTAACACTAAAATAGGTAAATAGAACAATAAATGGCTTAATCAAGCAGGTAGGATAATATTGATAAAGCATGTTTTTCTAAGAATCGCACATCACACATGGTGCATTATGGAACCCACTGCACACATACTGGACACTATTAGTTCCAGTTGCTCCAACTTTTTATGAGGCAAAACGAACATATGTTTTAAGAAGCACTGGAAATCATGGTCTTCACCGTGTTATTCGAAAGAGGAAAATGGCCTTGGTTTTAGTGATTTTAGGACAATTATCGATGGCTTCTCAGTTAAGTTATGGTGGAAAGCTCAACAAGGTAATACTTTGTGGGCCAAATACATTTGATCTATCTCAAATTCTAATAGAACTTCAGGGGCTTGGAGAAGAGTGGTTGCAGTTGCTGGTTTTGTAGAATCAAACTCTCAAATTATGATAGGGAGAGGGACCTGCAATTTCTGGGATGCCAACTGACGGGTGATGGTTCTTTGTGGCAAAAATGGCAGCAGACAATAGATATCCATTTTCCCTATCTTTAGGTAAAGGATTTCCAGCAACAAAAAGACTTTTTCTGCCAGTTCTTGATGGATTATTGCCAGTCCATACACTACAGAACCTCGGGAATGAAGTCATCCTATCAGACAATGATGATGAGATGGTATGGAGACCAACACCTACATGTAAATTTTCACTTTCATCTGCTTTCCAACGGCTGAGAAAGAGAAGAAATCAGGTACAGTCACTTACTAAAGTTAAGCACATGTATATTCCTCCTAAATTCTCTATCTTTATGTGGAAATTGTTAAATGACATCCTGCCATTTGATAATGTTCTAAAAAATGGGGATAGCGGTTGTCTCTAAGTGTGCCCACTGTGATCACTTTAACACATTAACACACTTTTACAATGAATGTCCAGTTGCATTACAAGTTTGGGATTATATTTTCAAACTACAGGCTTCTATGCTAGATCTTTTAATCATATTTTTGATAGGTTATCTTGGATATGGTCATGCCAGTCATGCTCAACAACTAGGATCTGGGTTATACACACTTTAACAGTAATTGCTTGTTGGATACTATGGAAGTCTAAGAATATCATGTTTTTAATGGTGTGGCTTACAATGTATAGTTCATTATCAAGAAAATTAATTCCCTCTTAGCCCAAATCTTGAACATTAACCTGCTGATACTTTATGAGGAATGTCAACAATTCATCTCTTCTGGAATTTTTCCATCTCTAATTAGAAAACAAAAAAATACCACTTTAGTTAGTTGGAGGCCTCCTGATCAGGGATTCGGAGTAAATACATATGCCTCATTTAAACCTAACTGTATCTCGAGACTTGGTATTGTTGTCAGAAACCCTTCTGGAGGCTGTATATTTTTAGCATCGGAAACCATCCAGGAAGAAGACTCACTGCAGTCCGAATTATTGGCAGCTATAAGGGCTATAAAGGTAAGTATCAAAGATAATTTTCTACCTCTAATTTTTGAACTAGACTGTATGCAGCCCATCCAGGTGCTAAAAAGGGATGAAAAGCCACTGTGGAAACTGAAGACGAGACTTTGGGACTTGTGGAGTTCAATGGATACACTACAAATTTGCTTCCAACATATTCACAGAGAAGGCAATCAAGTAGCACACGAATTGGCAACAATAAAGGAGCAAAACTTAGATTTGTCCCACCTATATCAAAGGGATAATGTACGAAGAGCTTTGGCTGGGGATCGACTCGGTCTTCCCAGTATCCGAATAGTTACATAGGATCTAACATTTATAGGCCGAATCTACTGTAGTTAACATATGCACCTGGCCTGTAGCATGTATAACACAGGGGTGGAGTCCATTGCTCATAGGAATCATGCAGATTTTAACTACAGAGATAAGGTTAGTTTAAGAACTCTTGATTACTAACTAGCCCAGGATTATTTCTGTATTGAAACAACATGGTAGTACAAAGGTAGTTGGATAATGCAAGTAGAGTACAAATTTGAAATCTTGTAAAACTTTGGTTATTTTGATGGTTTGGGAAGCCAATATATCTCCCCCACCCCGAGTGGTTTAAAAAAAGAGGAGAGAAAATAGGTAAGTTAGGAGATGAGAGAATAGAAAATATAGAGAACCAATAGAATTATTACATGTGGCATATGATTATCCATTTAAAATATTTCTAAATTTCTTGAGGGGGGCTAAAGTGAAATAAATGAATTCTAAGGGGGCTGAACCATAATTTCAAAAAAAATTAGCAGTGAAAAATTTCTAGGCGGGGGCAAGAGCCCTCTTCAGCTCCCTGTTCCTCCTCCACTGTCTCCTATCCTTCCACCTAATTCCTCACTTTCTATGGAAACTAAACAACAATTTATAGCTTATTAGGATGACTAAATTGTTTTTTGGTCCCAACATATGTCAGCAATACCATCTTTTGGTCCCCGATGCCAATACCTCGTACATTTGGTAACCAACAAATACAAAATGATTTGTTTGGTCCCCAATAGTGGTTTTCAGGTAAGACTAAAGGGTTTTTAGATATAGCCAAGGGTATTTTCGTAATTTTACCAATTAAATAATTTTAAAAACCCAGAAATCAATGCGCTTCTCTGATTAGCTTCCCCGTCACCGGAAACACCTCCATCTTCGCCATCCTCCGCCGCCCTCCACCGCCCTCACTCCACCACCATTCTTCTTCCTCTCCACTCTCTTCATCCTCACCCACGCCACCCTCAGCCTCACCTTCACCGTCGTCAACCACTGCCCCTTCCAACCAACTCGCACCATTCCCTCGTCGGCCATTTGAATTGACCAACTCAAACCACTTTCGACCAACTCCTAGAAATTGAAACCCTAGGTCTCTGCGATTCGAATCGAGGCAACGACAACGAGGCGATGACGATGACGACGAGGCTCGCCTGAGATGAATCAGAGCAGCAGTAGAGCATCATCGGCTTCCCGGATCTCGAGCGCAGCAGCTTTGTGCTTCCGACCAACTCGCACCACTCCCTCGTCGGCAATTTGAATCAACAACCTCAGAAGAATAAGTTTCCGATGGAAATTTAAATCCCTAGGTCTCTGCAATTCGAGAAGCCAGAGATAGAAATCCGGAGACGAAGAAGCTGGAGACGGCTGCGAGGGATCGAGTGGTGGGGAAGAGGTCAGGGCAGCGGAGAGGAGGTTAGGGCAGTGGCGGAATTGGGTGGCCGGGAAGCGGAAAAATTGGGTGGCGGGGCGGTGGCGGAATCGGATGGCGAGGAATCGGGTCTGGGCAGTGGGAATCAGGTATTTCCTTCTTTTATTTTTATTTTTTTAAACTGAGGGGTATAATGGTCATTTCAAATATTTCTGGCCAATTTTTCCATTGACTTTACCTTAAAACCACATTTGGAGACCAAACAAATCATTTTGTATTTGTTGGTCACAAAATGTACGCGATATTGGCATCGGAGACCAAAAGATGGTATTACGACATATGTTAGGGAAAAAAACAATTTAGTCTATTAGGATTATCATTTAAAGATTTCTACTACCATGAATGATGTCATACATGTTCTGCCCGCTTTACTTTGTTGGGTCTTGTGGAAACAAATAAATGAAATATTTTTTATCGAAAAAAAAATCAAATATGGTATTTATGAAAAAGGAGTAGCACAATTTGTCAATTCATGTGTTACTATAAAGTCTCATGTTTTCACTTCTGTATGCACTTATTTGATGCTGCAAGGCTATTTGGTTAAACCAAAAGCTGTCTTGGCAAAAATTGTTAATAAGCATAAGCCATATGTTAGCGGATATAAAATAAACTTAGATGCTGATTTTAACCAATTATCAATTCCACTAGGTGTATTCATAATTAGAACTAGCATTTCAAACATATCGTTTATCGCAAATCAGTTTATACCAACAGTTAAAGATGCATGCAGAACTGCTATCCTATTTATTTGGGATTGTGACCTCTAACATTAACAACTTGTGACCATTAACTGTGGAAATATACTTTTGCATGTGGTTCAAATGATAAACAAGAGCAAAAATCATTTCATGGAAAAGTAAGACAGTTTTCTGTGAGCCGGGACACATCTACTTGGGGAAGGAAGTAAAATGGGAACACATCCTTAGAAAAGAAAATGAGGTAGCACTCCTACTTGCCCAAACCATTACCACACCATATCAACAATCGGTCATATATTGAGAATTGCCATACATGATATAAGCCATAATTACAACAGATAAAAAGGAAATCCAATCACTGAGAATACACAAATTACTTTTTGAAGATTAGGATTTCCCTGTTTGAATTTTGATATATCATGTATAGAAAGTTAACATAAGGAGTGGAGGTTTTTCTGTCTATTAAAATATACATAATTCAGACAAGAAAATTGATGTATTTTGTTGCTCAAACTTTTTTCTCTTAAGCTATTTGTATAGATTTAATCGTTTCTCTTTTAGCAGAGTAAGCAGAAGATCTTACTCATAAACATCTCTAGATATAATTCTTATTTTGTTTTACATGACTATCGTGCCTTATAAATCCCCTCACCCATGGTGATTTTTCCGTTAAAAAAACATCAAACACGACATTGAACTCAAAAGGCTTAAAGGTTAGGTAGGGGCAACTGGGATCATATATAGGCCCTTGGCCCTAGAACTATGTGCTAACTCGGTCTCACAATTTTCGTCTCAACACCAGTGGGTACTTGAATCATAGAGGAGTGAATATGGATGAAAATAAAATAATGAATATGAGGATACGGAAAAGAGAAACAAGATAAAAAATAGTAGGATCTTGAAAAAACAAAAAGTAGGATGGTAGTAATATGATGGAATAGTACGAAAAATGGCATGTACCTGCTACTATAAATACAAGTATATACATGATAGGCTAGTTCAGGAAAACAATTACAGTCACATGTAAGCTACTTAAAATAACATACTCCTAAATTGATAATTCTGAAATAAATATACATTAAATTCGTTTGATCTTGATTTCTTCAAAGTAAACTCAAAATTCAATGGACAAAGGTGTTAAGAATTTCAATAATCATGAGTTCCAAGAGGAAGAACTAGACAAACCAAGATGATTAAATGAGCCGAAACTAAAAAAAAAAATTGGTTTTGAGTTTGTAACGTTGATTAAGAGTGAACCTCATATCCATAAAGAATCTACAAAATCCTCTTAAGTCCAATATGGAAACAAGCAACAAAAAAGTGTGTTTGATTCCATTCTATATGAAATACTGGTTTTACTGTTTTACCTTAATTAGTAATCCTATATTCCAACATAGTCTAACTTAACCAAATATGTAAAGTAAATGAAAATCGAGACACACAACTTGGTTACGCAGTTTGGTGAAATCCACCTACGTCTGCGGGGTTTGACCCAGTTCAAAATAAATCCACTAATCAGAGATACAGTACAAAGTTCACCATACAACTATACTTATCTTCTAATTATAATGTGTGGATTTTGCAAGCTCCCCTTGCTACCGATCCGCCTTGATCAGACTCCCTCTGATCTCGAAACTCATCGACGCTGGATCTCCTCCTCCCGAGAAATTAAGGTTTACATTCTGAACTTTAGCACACCGGTCGTGTATGTTGGAACATGAATAATCTGGCTCTCACAAAGCTTATCGAAAGATAGAACTATGAATGCAGACATTCTCGATTTAATTCGTTGTCTTTGCAGCTGTATAATGTTCTCTATTTATAGTCTGATGCAGATCGGAATTGCTTCATAATTATCTCCATAATATTCCTATTCCTTATATGCTTTTGAAGCATATCTAAATCCCATAAACAAAGAGATTTACCTTATCTCAACTATCTCATAATATTCCATAAATTCAATTCCATAAATATAGGGATTTTTCATAGTTCCATTATGCTTCTATGCGGCTGTACTAAATATTACATAATCACCAAGTTTCCATAGAAATATTCTTCTTGCCAATCTGATCTTCACAGTCTGTTCCAACATGGAATATTTTCTTCTTTTTATACTTGTTCACAAATACTAACAAATTAATCCATGAGATGCATATGACTTTACAATCTCCCCCTTTGGCATTTTGTGGACCCAGCCATTTTGGGTAGATTTTGTAAGGCCCAATGGATTGAGACCGACATCGCACATTCAGAGTGTGTTCTTACGAAAATGTAATTATTGCCTAAAATCTTCCCTAATCTAAGTTTTTTTCTCACTACGTACAAATATGGAATTATTTTGACAACACAAACACAAACACTATGCTCTATCTTCTAGTACTTGTGGATGTTTGATAAAAGCAATTTGATTGATCATTTGAATTATTGTAATGGTGTGAATGGAAAAAACTAGGGTAACCGATGTCGGTAGCATGTCGGTTCAAGTTTCATTCGAAGCAAAGTTCTTGCGATATCACATACATGGGCCACAGCGTACTTTCCAAAAAGTGTCATCAGATACTCCCTGCAAAGATTTTGGCCCCTTCCATTGACCCGTTGATGCCGAATCGGAACAACATGGTCGTGACAATGTGAATTACATAAGGGTATCTCCAATTTTGCATTCCTACTTCTCCCACTTTCTTGGAGGGACCTAAGTACAAAAAATAAAAAGTTCACCGGTTCTGCCAAAATTGATTTTGATAGAACCATATGTAAATAAAGTTCATGAACATTTTTAAATTTTAATTTGTAGTTTCTAATATACTATTAACTGTTACACTTAACTTTTATTCGTTTGGTCATACGCAGACTCATTTGTTATGCTAGTGGGTTGGAATTATTAGGCCCACATTTAGGTAAGCCAACGTTAGTCGTAGTTTGGTCAGTTATCGGCTGAGTCGATGGGCATGCGACGTTGCACCAGTCGAGGTAGAATTTACAAGATTTCAAAGTGATGTCATTCCAAAACATCTATATGTGTGTGTGTGTGTAGCCCACCTCAGAATCAGTTCAAACATTTACTTTCAAGTTTCTCTTGAATTCAATAGTTCCTCCCACCTCCATCTCTTCTCTTGTCAAAGGTATGGTTTTTAAATTCTTCCAACTCCTTCATTTTTGTTTTTTCCCCTTGAAATTATTCTATCTATGTTGTGTCAATGTGTTATTTAGTATGTTTTTGGTTTTCCAGTTCGTATGGATTAGTTATAGTGTCAACTTTCCTTATATGTCAACCTAACTACTATGATTTGCATGTTTTTGTATGTTTTTGGACGATTTGTGTCATTTTCTATTTTCCAAGCATGATTTTTCTGGGTTTTTGCGATTTTGGCCGTAACAGCTAGGGTTAAATGCAATGTCAGTGGCCTATCGATTAACCTTCATTCTAGGCAATTATAGTGTGACATCGTTCATTCACAATTATGCAGGTATTTATTTTGAATGGGACGTCACACTTGTGTCAGTTTTCCTATCACTTTAAACGACAGGTTACTGACATCACTTACATGTATTTGCAACATACTTCTTACTTTAAAATTTTAAATGCGAACTTGTTTGGTTGTCAGTTACCATGTTTGGTCTAAATGACTACTGCGCGACGTCGGACATCCTCGTCGACTATGCTACTTTCATCAACGAAGTTTTCTGCCCTGCTCACTGCACAAAAAGGTAGCTGGTTACCAATATTAAAATAAAAAGGGAAATAAGTTTATCAAGTGTTCTCCTAAAAACCTTCGCAGGTATCCAAAGACGATATCTCTTCGATATGAACTCCTCCAGAAGGAACTTGTGATCGAGGAAGCCTCATATTCAACAGGCCATCATTACCCCCCTTTCCTTTTATTTTTTAAGCTCGCTTCACAAGGGGGCATACCTTGATGATCAGCTGAAGCATAAATATCCTCGTAGACCCACTCAGGCCAAATGAAGGGTTTTGCCCCTTTAGTTTCAGGTCGATAAGACTTGACATCCAAAGGATCAAGGTTCCAAAGACATTCCACATATTCACACATACTCTCAGGTATCACATACTTTTTTTCCTTATTTCAAAAACAACATTGGGATTTCATCGAGGGGTTTGATATGCTCCTTAATAGTTGAAGGTCAGAGCTTTATCCTGCCACTTCGCATTATTTGAAAGAGGAAATATGAATCTTCTCCCAGATAGCCTATTAGCTAAGGTATAGGTTCCCTTGACTTCCCAGTTACTAACCAAATAATATATAGCTCAAAATAGCTCGTATTGAGGGTTCACTTCCATTTCTTTACATTGGATTAGAAATGCCATAATGATTACAATCATATTGGAATGCATTTGGGATAGACTAACACTGAACTCCTCCATCAGACTCGACAAAAGAGAGGAAAATGGAAAACTCAACCTAACCTAATATGCTTGCTATAGGTTATGACTCTTCCTTCAGGAACAGTATGAGACTCGCCCCCCTCGAAGGCTTTCAGTTGGGCATCTAAGGGAATGTGCTGATATGAAGAGACCTCCTCGATGAGTTTCCTCACTTTATCAGGAAACGCATACTCCTCCGAGTTTTCCCCAGTCAACGAAGGTTCGTTAGTAGGACGCTTCTTCACTATAAACTTCCTTCGCGAAGGAACGTACGAGATTACATTTTTAGGCTTTTCATCCTTAGAACCATCAACAGAGCCCGGGTTACCACTTGTTTGATCGAAAAATTCTTCACCCATACCATCGCTTAACCTAGAGGACTCAACCCTAACAAAGTTTTCACCACCAAGAAAATTGGGAAACTCGTTAGGATTGGGAACAGTGCCAACCAATTTTGTACCCTATGAATCGGCCGGAAACCTATCAAACTGTGGGGGAACCTCACCGGACATATGCGAATCAACATCATCTGAAACGGTATTTTGTGATGAGTTCACTTCCTTACCAGCGTTCCTCTCAGAATCCACCAGAGAAGGAGATTGAGAGAAAATAAAGGTGGTGTCAGAATTTATAGGGCTAGAAGGAGTCATAAGAACTTACTTGTGAAGAGGAAAGTGGAAGAAGATCAGGGGCTGAGAAAATCTTTGAGCGGAAGGATCTTTGAGCACAACCTGCGAAAAATAGAAAGAGGAGAAGATAAATAGAGAAAGAGGAAGGATTTTGTAAATATTAAATGTGGAAAAGAGAGTGAAAAGGGTAATGATTACCTAGCGAAGAGGGAGAGTCTGAAGAGACGTGAAAGGAATCTTATTTATAATACCTTAAGCGCGCCGTCTTCCAGCCATTAACTCCTCCATGTGCGCCCTTAGAAAATTCAAAATTCAAAATTCAAATTGTTCGAGAAAATCTAAGCGCTTACCCGACGTGGACTAGGGCTCGAAAGTTATAAGCTTATGAAAACTTAGTCATCCCCGAAGACAACCATTACGAGCCAAACCGAGACTATCGAAGGCTAGAATCCTCGACATTCTAGGTTTGGCCTTCGATGGTATATATCTTCGATGAAGAAAGATCACTTAGTTTTGTTGGGGGCTTTTGATGGTATAGTAAGGTAAAAATCCTTATGGGCCAACATGCCCAACCCCCTTTAGATAAACCCAAGACCCAGGACGGGTTTGCGAGACCCACATGATAGTGAGTGATCACTGAGCCTGCTTATTAGAAGAAGAAAAGAGTTAGGTCATAGACCAAGGATATTAGGGTTTTAGAATAGTATAAATATAAAGGTATGTCTTCTATTTTATGTATTTTATGTATTGCTTTTTTTTGCCGAGTTAGCTCATTTTCAAAGACTAACTTGACCGTTAGAGAATCTCCCCTCATATTACTACGGGGTTTATCTCCTTTGCAGATAGTAGACCTGATTGGAGGTGATCGAGGTCAGGGGGTTTGGATCAAGTTCAAGACGCATCAAACATTTTGTAGACACTGCGCAGATGCAGGATTCACAGGTTCCAATCATTATGCTACTCTTTTATATGTGACTTGGACTGTTTGATAATGAGAATATCCTCGTATTTAGGGGTAGTAAATAGGCGGATCGGTCGAATATGGGTTGAGTAATATGAGTATAAAAAATAAGGATATGATCCATTTTATGATAGATAAAAAAATGGATTGGGTAAAAATGGGTCAAGTTGAAATTCACTCAACTCGAGGCTCAAAAATCATTCAGTTCACGGGTCAAAAATGACTAATTCCACAGGTTTCAACCCACATATAAACTCATATAGTTTTATATACCAACTCATATGGGTAAAACTTGCAGGTTTCAACTCATATATTGACTCATATGGATTTATATACAAACTCGGGTGGGTAAATCCGCGAAGTTCAACCCACATGGGTAAACCTACAATCAACCTGCATACCCAACCCGCTTAATGCATATTTTTCAATCACTCGTTTAATTCATTACCCATTTAATAAATTACTCATTTTACCCGTACCCATTCAAATTTAAAAATAGACAACCTGTTTAAACACCAGATTATGGATATATTTTTCCACCCTCACCCGTGTTTAGAGATTCTAGCATCTGCGAAGATTTATTGGTAAAAAAACTCTACAGGGTCAGATCTCACCTTTGCAACTCATCAAATGAGTCAATTTGTACAAGCTACTGGTTCTCGGTTATAAGATTATTGGTCTATTTATTTTTTTATAATGTTTAATTATCATATTTGACCGTCAATATCTTTAGATACATATAATAATTTCGCATAAAAAGTTAATATTTAGAAAATAAATGTTAACATAAATCTAACAATATCTCACATAATATTTTTATTATATTGTATATTAGTTTATATTTATTGTTAAAATTTAACAAATTTGGCTTTAAAAAACTAAATAAACCAACAATTATGGGACGGAGGGAGTACTCAACACCATTTTCAAGGTGCTTTGTTTTACACATTGTCAGATATCTAAATACATACTCCCTATGTCCCACCAGTTTTGGACTATTTACTTTTTTACGATTTTCAATGGTCATGTTTGACCGTCAATATCTCTAGCTACATAGCATAATTTCACATAAACAATTGATGTTTAGAAATTAGATATTAAAATGAATTTAATAATATGTCAAATAATATTTTTATTATAAATATATTAATTTATATTTGAGGTTAAAGTTTACAAAATTTGACTAAAAAAATAAATATGTAAAAACTGGTGGGATGGAGGGAGTATCCTATGTGGTATTTTCTACCATCTGTCTAATCTCACCTTCTCGACATTTTTAGATGCTAATTTAAGCAGTTGTAAACTAACATGAATATCAGTTAATGATTTTTTGCATTTTACTTGGCTCACCATTGATCCCTAGCCAACTAAATAAATATTAAGAGAACAAACAACTTCTTAGTCATTGGTTGAATCCGAGTACATGGTTTTATCTCTTACCAAAAAATGATAACCATACTTAACATTTATTAGATAATACAACTTGAGTTATTACAATTACACCCATGCGCCACATTGTGCTCGCTCAAAACCAGAGATCTGGGCACTTTAACAAAAGAAATACAGTTAAACCTTTTTAAAAAATAAAATAAAACTCATAAAAGGTGAGGGGGAAATTTTATTAGGTTCCCCGGCTATAAAAGAATATAAACAATGAGGCTCAAGTTTTGAATAAGTAATGCATCGTGGAAATCGTGGTATACTCCCCGAAATAGTTATAAGAGCTATGAAACCCATCTACTTGTTAGTAAAGAGAATGGCCAACCCCAAATGATGAGGTATAAAATGGCCTCCCACTTTTTTGCCTCCACACCCTATGTCGACAAAAAGAGGTGGCTTTCCATTTTATCCTCTTGCATATTACTCCCCCAGAAATAATATACTGAGATTTTGCGGACCAAACCCCTTAGGAAGCTTTTATATCCATCCGAACTTCTCTGAAATAAAGCTTCAGTCTGATTATGAACAACTGATCCAAACACTTTAGGAATCTGATTATTTTGCAAATAAAGCACTAGATTGAGGACAGAAGATCCATCTCCATTCCAGAAGATTGAGAGTTGCACCAGCATTTCCAAAGTTGCCATCTTCATTAGTTTGCTTCCATGTCTTCCATGTGTACCTGTCATTAAAATAAAAAAGGAGCAGTACTGGTGCACATTTTTTAGATCTTATCCAGCTCTAATATAAGATAATTCTCTAGCATCAAACATGACGAATCCCCTAACATTTTGTGGCAAGAGCATCAGCAACTAAATTTGTTTCTCTAAAGTTATGTAAAAGAGACTGAAAGTTCACCTGTGAGACTCCATATGGTCCTGAGCAGAGGAATGAATCTCCATTGAATCTTATACTCCTTTCTGATCATCTTTAATAACAAGGAACTCATCTCCACTAGAATGCCATTATATTCATGGAAACAGGCTATTTCCAAACCAATGATGAAAGCTATGATTTCAGTTTCCAAGTTACCTTTATCCTCTAGATACTGAGAATTTTCAATCAGAACTTTCTCTTGTTGACCTCTAATTACCACTCCAGCTCCAGCTGCCTTAGAGTTGAGTGAAGAACCATTTAGAATGCCAAATTCAGTACATGTACTATTCCAATCAGTTGTGACCAAGTCTAGGAAAGTATCATGCATTAACCAGAAAGATTGAAATCTAAAAAAATTTGGTCCTGAAGAGAAATTTAAATTTTCTATAGAGACAAGCAAATGGGAGTGGTCAGATGGATGCCTTGATTTTAATCTAATACTGGCATTAGGAAATTAATATGAAAAATCTGCATTTACTAGACCCCTGTCTAACCTTTCCCAAACATTTCCTAATTTCCTTATCCCCAACCCAGGTGAACTAATTACCTGCAGTTGGGAGTTCAATTAATTGATTCTCTTTAATGAATACATTAAGGTCAATCATGCAGTTTAGATTAGGTGAAACCTGACCAAGATATTCATTTGGCTCTCTAATTACATTAAAATCACAAATCATCATTATAGGCCTATTACAATGTCGAGATAAACTAGACCAAAGAGGATATCTTGTTGTCCTATTATGTCGAGCATATATGAATGCAACAGTCCATATAAAGGATAGTGAGGTATGCTTTATTTAAGCCAATACATACTGATCATGGACAGTTAAAATGGAAATATTGATAGTATCAATCCAGAAAATCCATATTTTATCTCTTGGATCACTATAAAACTTATTGAAACCCAGTTTAAAAGTAATAGATTGCAATTGATCATATTTCAACATTGGCTCAAGTAAAACAAACAAGGGTATCTAATTTTTTCTTTTTATGTTCTTAACTTTAATTTGAGCTCTCTCATTTTTTTATTCCTCTAACATTACAAAAACATATGTTAAATGATCCCATATTAAATCAGATTTTTAGAATCAATTTGAGATCTTGGTATCATGACCTATTTGTTCTTTCTTCTTATTATTTTTCTTAGTTTTGCTCTGTAATATAGAATCCACAGTTTCATCCCTTACACTATCACAAGCTTCTGAAATCAATCTGTTAAACCTATTCTGAGCAAGAAGAGTGGGTTCTAGTATGATATCCCCTTCATGTTTCTTAGAAGTTCTATCATGATACCACTGCATTTTAGGACTTAAATTCATATGGTCTATAAGTTTCTTATCGCCAGTATTTAGAAAACTCTGGTGGGGCTCTATCAAGGAGATTGATTTTAGTGGATTCATACCTGCACTTACCTGTTTATCTTTATTAGCTTCTGAAATATCCTCCATATCAGTTTGTGGATGAATATGCTGGATAAGATCTTCACTCTGCAACATTTTAAACTTTTGAGAAGTTTGTCCTTGTTGATAGCTTGATCTAATTTATATAGCATCTACCTTTGCATTTTCATCAAAAAAACCATTAGCAGCCAAAGTCACACCAGGGGTATTAGCCCAATTGGTGTGTTTATTAATCATCTCGTGCTGATTAACACTATATATTTCTTCATTTGATATATCATCATTAGAAATCAATTTCTTCCTATTATCTTTAACACCTTCACTCTTACCATCTCCCTTATCTGAGGTAATCATAATCTATTTTTGTTTTCCATTGTCACCATCTTTTGTAGGAATAACATTTTGATTTTTAGTGATAGGCTTATAGGTTTGTTTCACTATTTTAGACACAACATTGGATGTAGAAGCAGTACCCAGATTGGATGGATAGATTTGGTTATAAGATGGTCTCCAGGCCCTAGTTATCTTTTGATTATCTTGACTCCTACACAGAGCCTAGAGGTTTCATTGGACGGGATTGAGAAGAAATGGGATGGGATGGGAAATTAATAAATAGGTATTTAATGGAATCGGGTATTAAATACCCATTAACTTTTGGGATTGGGTGGGATGAGAATGATTATATTTAATGGGGAATTTTGATCTCAATGGGTCCCAAATTATGTTAACTTAATGGGAACCCAACAAATACCCAATAAATACCCAAAATACCAAATTAAATGCATATGTAATATTTAACATAAAAAGTCACTATAATTCACAAATTATAAATCTTTAATGCATGTATAAATCAGTAGCCTAATAATTTGGTATAGTATTCAGGATCGAGCTCGTATAGTATTTGAGATCGAGCTTGTACAGTATTCGGGATCGAGCTCGTACAGTATTCGGGATTGAGCTCGTACAATATTTGAGATCGAGCTCGTACAGTATTCTAGATCGAGAGCTCGTACAACATTTGAGATCAAGCTTGTACAATATTCTAGATCGAGCTCGTACAATATCGGGATCGATATCGTACAATATTCTGGATCGATCTCGTACAGTATTTGAGATTGAACTCGTACAATATTCTAGATCGAGAGCTCGTACATTATTCAGGATCAAGTTTGTACAATATTCTAGATCGAAGTTGAACAATATTCGGGATCGAGCTCGTACAGTATTCGAGATCGAGCTCGTACAGTATTCATGATCGAGCTCGTACAGTATTCGAGCTCGTACAATATTCGAGCTCGTACAGTATTCACAAATTATACATCTTTAATGCATGTATAAATCAATAGCCTAATAATTTGGTACAGTATTCGGTATTGAGCTCGTACAATATTCGAGCTCGAGCTCGTACAGTATTCGAGATCGAGCTCGAGCTTGTACAGTATTCGGAATCGAGCTCGTACAGTATTCGAGCTCGTACAATATTCACAAATTATACATCTTTAATGCATGTATAAATCAGTAGCCTAATAATTTGGTACAGTATTCGG
>JAULKM010168428.1:0-15875 GCA_032355605.1 Rubia tinctorum | reverse complement strand
ATAAGCTGCATGGGGGCTGGGACACGTGGGCCACTGCATGGCTGCCACGTGTCCCAGACTTGGTCAACAAAATTGGGCTGCTTTTCTCCTCCCCTACGCACATGGGAAGCATTTAATTGCTGTCCCCACAACCGGTTCCTTCACCGGTTTCTTAGTAAGAAACTAGGGACCCCGGTCTAGAAATCATCACTGTGGGTGTTTTCGGTTTCTAGAGCGGTTTTTTAAAGTTAAGAAACTACCATTGCACATGCCCTTATGCAGTTAAAAGCATGGAGGAGGAATGAGGCTCAAGCAGACAAAAATGATGAGTCACACTCTTCTGGCAAAGCATGCATGGAAAAAAATTACACCCAACTGTTTGACACTGATCTCCTCCCTCTCGAGACACAACTAAAATGAAAAATGTTTCACCAAACTAAACAGGACTAAATCAAACTAAATGAAACTGTACTAAAAGAAGTCAAATAAAAAACCTCACTCACGATGCAAGTGGAAACTATCATGTTACAATAAAAAATTGAATTCAATGTATGAGTGAATGTATAAATAATAAATATATCATGTGAGATATTGTTTTATTTATTTTAAAATTTATTTTCTAAATATTAATTTTTTATGCAGCATTATTATAAATAGTTAGAGATGTTTACGGTCAAACATGCTCATTGAAGACCATGAAAAAAAGAGCAAATAAGCAATTTAGAGTGGGACGAAGGGATTGTGCACTAAGTAATCATGTAAACAAAATAACAATTAAAGATGAAATGAGAAAGAAGAAATTAAGATAATCATGTAAACCTCAAAACAAATTCGAAAAAAGTTATGGACAACACCTTCTTTCTAGTTACAATGAGATAAATAATTCAATTACTATTATAGGGGGGAAAAGAGAAACAACTTCGATAGACTGTTGTATGAATTGTCATTTATATTAGTTCAAGAAATACTTTAGGATTATCTTCTTTCACATATTATTTTTCAACACTATAAAATCACATTGAGAAATTATCATGTTACACGATTAATTGTTAGACCAATCACTAAAAAATTCATTTCAATAACTCTTAGGGTTAAATTTTAATTATTTTGACATTGCAATACAGTTTAAAAGTTTTTCAAAATTATTATCAACTCGTTGCAATAATTAAAAACAAACATCAAATCACCCTACTAATTACATCAATTCTAAAATATATGTATAACTATGTGAAAATTAACAAAATAAATCCGAATCCACAATCACCGGGACAGTGACATCCTAATGGATTATTGATTCATTTCCATTAAGAATGACAGAATAGCATAAATAACATCGTATTCATTCATGCAAGCTCACTTTTTATAAATTTTATAAAACAAAAATATTTTCCCTTAGCCAGCAAATAAAAAACACAAACATTTCCCCCTCACTTCATATGCGGCCGGCCAGAAAAAGCCGGCAGCACACACAATATTAACAACACACCAAAGCTCCCAGAACACATACAGAATCAATGGAAACCGCAACCTCAAGGTCAAGAAGATTCCGGCCCCGGGATCCAACCATCCTTCAACAACAGCTCATCACACCGCCTCCGAATCCAGTAACCGACACTGCCAACGATGAACAGTTTCTACTCGGCGATGGCGGAGCCACCGAAGAATCCGAACCCCACATTGCAGAGTCTTCCTCTGTCTCCAGTCACGACGAGGGGTACGAGGATGAAGACACCGAGCTCGAGTCCATGACAGCTCAGGTTATAATTGTTTTTTGTTGGAGTTCTATGTGTGAGGATGACCGTGGTTGACAAACAGCTAGTTAATAGATGGTCAAACCAGTCAAATGAAACAGCCGACAGCAACGGACATTTTGCCAAACAGACTTCTTTATCGGAATTGTGTTTGTTAGGATGATTGTGACAAAGATAAACAGCTAGTTAATCAGGTAGTCAAACCAGTCAAATGAAACATCCAACAACTACAGCCATTTGCCAAACAGACTTCTTTTTCCAAATTCCGTTTGGAGGATGATCGTGACTGTCTGATTGACATAAAGAGCTTGTTAATAAGATAGTCAGATTAGTCAATTGAAACAACCAACTACAACCATTTTGCCTGCCAGACTGTATTTTTATTGGATTTATGTTTGTCAGGATGATCATGACATGTTGCATGTGAAGTTTTTTGATTGGTGCATGAAAAATTTTCTTCTACTCTTCAGGGAGTTCAGAATCTATGTTCAGAACTGCTCGAGTTGAAAAATGAATCCGATGAAGATTTCAAGCTGACTATATTTTCCAATTACTCGGTCTTCCTGGAAATATTTGAGCAAATGGAAAGCGTGGAAAATGAGTTATTCCAGCTGAGATCACAGGCTGCAGTGCAGAAGAAGTTAATTGATGGCCTCATGAAGAATGTTTTGCTGACTGATTTGTCCAAGGAAATCATGGAAACAGTGTTTGAAGAATCATTAAAAGAGCCAACGATGTCTCCCGGCTTGTTGGAAGCTCACACAGATGATGTCCTAGAAATCCTGGATTTGCTACTGTCAGAACATAGGTTGGATGAAGCGATTTCCGTCCTGGAAATGGAATCCAGGGCGTCGGAGAGCATCCGATTTGAAGAAAATTTCTCACGAGATGAGTTAATGGCTTACAATTCCGCCATAGCAGGAAAAAGGGCTGTTCTTGTGAACAAATTAGCTGAAATGGCAAAGAATCCAAGAATTTCTGCTCCTGAGCTGCAAAATGCGTTGGCTGGACTTTGCAAGCTAGGTGATTCCCATCTGGCTTTGAACCTGCTTCTCGATTACTATCACGCGCGGAACATGCACGCTATGAGAAGAGATTCCCATGGATTAACCATTCAGGACATCGCGAAACATGTGTTCTCGATGATCTCTCAGGCAGCAAAGAACTTTGTCGGGCTACAAAGAGATTCAGGATCTTATCCTCCTGAGCTGATCCAATGGAGTGAGGAAGAAACTGGGATTTTCACAGCGTTCTTCATCAAGAATGTTGAGTCTTTGTCCAATGCAGTTGAAGCAGCTCAGGGTTCATTGTCATACTGTTCTTTGTTGGAGAATCAGAACATTTTCCTGAGTTCGTAATTGATTAGTCACATCAGTCCTTGCATCGAGGAGATTCTGCTCGT
Organism: Rubia tinctorum; assembly: GCA_032355605.1. Classification (NCBI taxonomy): domain Eukaryota; kingdom Viridiplantae; phylum Streptophyta; class Magnoliopsida; order Gentianales; family Rubiaceae; genus Rubia; species Rubia tinctorum. The sequence goes on along the minus strand of JAULKM010168428.1, from coordinate 12,743 downwards.
CCAGGTTGATCATTACAAGAAAGTTATTGCTATTTTCACTTCCAACGATGCATGGATCATTGGAAGATACCTCGTATCAGGTGTTTTAAGAAAAGGGAGCAACCTCCCTTCTGAATTCTGCCTGCTTACAAACAGCGGAAGAAAATTTCTGACGCTGTTTCAGGATTTCATGGATGACTGTTCTTCCTTAATCAGTCTTCATATGGAAGGTGTTCTTCTTCGCAAACTTATAGAACTCTTCTCAGAATATGTAACAGTTCTTGAATCAGCCTTAAGTAGTGACGAATCTGAGATCCGCGCGGCTGAATCCCTTATACAAGGAGTTTCTGTGATAGCCAACTTGTCCACTTTGATGGAGCTATTCCCTTACATGACCACAAGTGTTTTTGGCTGCATTGATCACCTAACCTTTGAGATCGATAGTTTTATGCTGTCTGTTCAAGAAACTCATTCAAAACTGAGATCAGATTTTCTCCAGAAAGTTGCAAACAAACTGTTCTCTTCTGAACCTGACAAAACATGCGAATTTGATGATCATGGTCGTCCTATGTTGCCTTCCTCTCCTTACCAGGTAAGGTAAAGAGTGATTTAAGGTTAGGAAACTAACTCGCGCTAATCTGAATCTTCTTCTTGTTTTTGTTCTGTTTCCAACAATCAGGCATTCTATCTGGAGCTGAGGAATTTGCAGAATTTTGCCAAGGATAGCTACATTGAAGAGGATTGGTTGGAGGGTTTGATCAAGGAGCTGATGGAGACAACATTCGAGTGGATTTCAGACAAAGATGGGATTTTAGCAGCCATTGAGGATCTCTCAGTGGAAGAAAACAACACTAGTTTAAAGCTGTTTGTCCTAGACTTGCAGTTTCTGGAGGAAATTGCCAGAAATGGAGGATACATGTCTGATGATATGGAATCGCGCCTTACATCTGCAAAGCAGTTCAGTCTAGACAGGTAAATTTCCAAACATATGATATTCTGTAACAATTTGAATCGCACTATCTTTTAGCGATTCAATCTTTTCTTCAGACACGCCGATGATTGGACATGGGCTATGGAGACTGCTATACAAGCTATTCAGAAGTTGAAGGAAGATGATGAAAATGAATCCACCATTTTCAAAACGGTAGACAACCTGGAAGATGAAGGAATTGATCATGAATCCACTGATTCCTCGAACTTGTTCCAAGATGAAGAGGATGAGACTTCTGTGAGACATTCTTTTGAATCCCCAGTGGACTTACCAGTGTCAGAAAATGCTGTTCATTGCTTAATGTCATTGGAAGAAAGCTTGGATGAGATAAGAGATGCTAAATGATGCTAAAGATTCAGTGCGTAAATTTTATGTTATGTCAAACCTTTGGAATCTGATTGCATTTGATTGCAGCAATGAAAACAAGGAATCTGGGCAACATGTTCTTACAAGAACTCAAAAACCAAAGGAATAAAGATAGATCAGAACAAAGCAGCGTACGAATGACAACCTTGGAATGTTTAGAGCCACTGTTTTACTATAGCCAACCACAAATAGCACACTAAATACATCCGTTTTGTGATGAGCGTTCTTCTACTCAATAAGATACTGTAATTATTTGCTCTCGGGGATCCACGTACGTTCACCTCATGTTTTCACGTCGCCTCTGGTATCGGGTTCGGTCGTTGTATCGTGGTCGATCATTGGCCCTTTGCGGCACAGGTTCCACTCTCCTTTGCCTCTCGGGTGACCTTTGGACTATCTCACCATTCACATAAAGTTCAGCTAGATGGTACAAAAATAACATGCCGAAGTGTTAGATAAACATTCAGAGCATTCAAACAGATATGCGGACAAAAACATGTGCTTTGGGGAATTGACCAAATATACAATTGAACACAAGAAACTCAGTATCAGCAAAATACTATAAGTTTTGAACTCCTAATGAATAAGAAGCAAAAACTCAAACTCTACAAATACCACCAGGATCGTGGAAATGGAAATTCTCCAAGTTGGTATCAGTTATTCCAACATTAAAAAGAAACCAGTCATCTTCATGGTTTGAACCGTACTATTTATGGCATATAAAACAAACTACTCAAAGATCCAAAATGGTTATCTGGGAGAAGGAGAAAAAAAAACCTACCCCCATAGTCCTTATTCTCTGCATCAACATAGGAGTCGGGTAGAACAAACAAAACCCCGGGCAAACCTGCAAGTTCAAAGAAACATAGGCAAACACATTAGCACCACAAGAGAGGAACAGTCCAATCAAATCAAACCAATGCTAACAAAAGCAAGGCAATTGCTCACCTTCTAGCTTGTTGGATGTCTCCTCGTCAATTTCACAACCAAAGCCAAAATACCTTTGGCACGACACATTGTATATCTTCTTCTTCGCCTCTTCCTCGCTTGTAATTTAAAAAAGAAACGACTCATTATCCAACAGAAAATCAAGCAAACGTATACAGAATTTTATTTTTTTAAAACCCAATAAATTGAATTTCAAAATCAAGGAAAAACATTCAACATTTCTTCAGTGTATAATATAATACCTGCCGAGGACTTTAGCAAGAGTTTGTACATAGCAATCAATCATCTGCTCTTTCGTGGCGTTTTCGCCGCCGGGCTTATCCATCACGATAAGCCAGTGCTCGTAGTCACAACCGGGGAAAAGCGGCGCCATTTCGGTCGGCGGGCGATCGCTGAAGTTCGACCCGGAGTTCAACGGCGAGTAACCCGACCCGGATCGGTTGACCCGGCATCGTACTGTATTCATCCGGCTCGCGGAGGGAGTGACGAAGCGCATGGCGTGCGAGACGGAAGGCAGCGCTGCGGACCGGTACGACACCGGGCGGCAGAGGCCCGGGAGTGGCGGCGGGTTGGAGATGGTGGAGTGATAGAGGCGTCTGGAGAGTAACAGGCAGGTGGTGGACTCGTGGGATGATCGGAAGGCGGAGGAGAGTGACCGGACGATGGTGGCGGACATGGCTGCGGTCGCCATCTCTGTTGGATTGCCGGAGGAATTTAGGGCTGTGAGTGAGAGGGAGATGAGGTTTTGGGGCGATACAGAAAGGGTTTAAAGATCGAATTTTCTTTATTAACCCAAGAATCCAAGATAATGGAAAATGAAATATTCGATATGGGCGCAGATCAGGTGTGATGGGTCGCACCGTAGATTGAGGTGAGCTGGGTTGTAAGACCATTTACAATGATGGTAAACCCGCTCCGACTCCGCTCTTGCGGTTTCACTTCATTAAATAATCAATCCATATCTTCCCCTCCGCCTCAGCAATTGAGTCTGCAATTAAATCACTCTAATTTTTTTTCCACAATGGTTGAAACCACTTTGAACTCACTTTATAAATCTCACTTGATTCTCTCTATGCTACTCGTTATTTTTACCTTTAATATTTAATTTAAATAAATTTACCTAACAAAATAAATTGAAATGTGAAATACAATAATACACCTATAATTTTTGAATTGGATTTTTTTTTCAAATTTAATTTTCAAAATTAATTTCAATTTTTAAAATTTTGTTATGAATCATAATTAAAAAGAATCATTTTTTTAAAGAATGTAATTTTGATTTTTTTAAAAAGATCCAAAATTTAATTTAGATTTTGAAAAGCAAAAAAATAAGATTTTTTGCAATTTTAACATTTTTTAGATTTTTAAATAGCAAAAAATATTTTTCAGAAATTTAAAAACTCCATTTTTTGAATTTTCGGTTGGGACACGTGGCACCACCTGATTGGGCCACGTGTCCCAATCAGCTTTTAAAAAATTAAAAGGGGAGACAATGGTGCCACGTGGCTCAATCATAGGGTGTCACGTGCCACTCTTGGTCAAAAAATGAGCGTCGTGCAGCACTCTAACACATCATATGTGGTATGCGTTAGGCGGACCGCTGGGCGCAGGCTCAGCAAACTCAGCCAGACCGACGGGCTACTTCAATGCACCCCGCTCCGAGCCTCCACTGTACATGCTCTAATAGGTGGAGTTAGAGCAACTCCAATTTTTTCCTATATTTTTTAGTAGCTACAGTAAATTATTTTTTTACATTTGCTGCAATAGATTTATTCCAATGGTTTACTCTATATTTTCCTCTAAAAATAATATTCCTACATTTTGCTTTATAAAATTAATTTTTTAGCTCTTCTAATATTTTATCACATTGTAAACTTATCTCAATTATATTTTAGCTCAAATTTTAATTTACTAATCCATAAAAATAATTAAAATAAAATTGTTAATGAAATTAGACATAAATCAGTGTAAGTGATACATCATCGAGTTTGAATAAATAATATTTTAAAATAAATTTCATTTAATGATAAAATAATCAATACATAGTTTTTTTACAAATAAAGAATAATAAAACATTACAATTCATTAAAATCAACTATCTTAGGGATAAAAAGTAAAATATAAAAAATCAGAAAAAGGAAGAAAATTAAAAACAAATCTAAAAAACAAAGAAACCGAAATGAAAACAAATGTAAAAACTAAAAATAAAATAAAATGATTCTTACCTAGTTGCAACAATATCGCACCATATATAGCGGGTACTGTAGCGTCCGCCAAAATTTTACGCTATTATTGCGTACCATTGGAGTGGATAATTTTGCCCTTTTGCGTGTGTAACGCAAGGATGAAGGAACATTGGATTTGCTCTTATGCTTACAAATATAACCTACTTGAATAAATGCAAATATAACCCGCAGATAAATAAAATTAAAATAATATCCATAACTAGTTGATGAAAGTACAAATATAATTTTCTGGTGAGAAATCTGGCATTGATCGTATTTTTCCAGCGTTGACCCCCTCCCCAAAAATGACAAAAAATGCCCTCGGACCAAAAGCTAAACTTGGGTGGGCAATTATACTCTTACCCGCCGTCGGACCAGGTGGGGTTATATCCGCACATTATGAAAAAATTTAGGATTGTTCCAGCACATTCCTAAAACTTATAGGGTTATATTAGCACATTCGTAAAAAGTTCAGGGTTATATCAACACATATTATAAAAAGCAAAATCCATCAACATTAAAAATCCTAGATCGAAGAAAACGAAAAAATAAAAACTCCACACACAACACCAAATGTTATCCAATCATCAATCCGGACTAAACTCAACAAAATAAACAAAATATCATCAAAATCCTTATATTCTATACCATATATACCGCTTATCTCTATTCATGTGACGAGAAGCAAAAGAAAATCACATAATCAAACTCAATGTCGCATTAATCTAGTGAATTAAGGGAATTTTGGATGAAGATACCATTTTTGAAAGGTTATCACACTTCCACTACAATATCAGTTGCGCCGACCTCGCCAAATCTCTTTCTTTGGAGCTAGAATCACACTCTGGAATGTCAACAATCGGTAGAAGAGGTTGAAATGGCGGTTGCATGCTGTTGGTGATGATTTTGTACTAATATGACACTTTATTTTTTATAGTATGTGCATATATAACCCCCTACATTTATTACGATTGTACTGATATAACCCTATAAATTTTAGGAGTGTGCTGATTCACTCCTATCAGTTTTCATAATGTGCTGCTATAACCCTACTTGTTATGGCGATGGTGCGGCAATAGTCCACGCGGCGATCCGAAGGTGGTCAGACGGTGATCCGGCGACAATATTTAGGTACAGTGATACTAAGGCAATAATGTCATTTATTTTAAGGGCACAAATGTTTTATAACAAAATTTTGGCTAAAAGTTGCCGAAAAGGGTTATATTTGCACTTTCACTTATTATCTAAGGTTATGTTGGCACTTTTGATTATCAGAAGGTTATATTTGCACTCATGTGAATTATATATGGTTATCTATGCACTTTTCTCTAGTAATTAAAACTGACTTGACTTATTTTAGAGGCGCATATAACGATATAACCCTATATAATTACGAAACCGTCAATATAACCCTCAATTATTTGAAAATAAAACAAACATCTCTATTCTCTACCTATTTATTGAAAGTGCCAATGTAACCCTCAGGTGACACTTCCATTAAATAGAGGGTTGTTTGTCTACTTATAACCCCACAAGTGACACATCCAGCGTTGACCTTAACATTCTGGGCATTGACCCCTATTGAAATGACAAGAATGCCATTTTCATTGGCCCAAAAATGAAAAGGAAAAAACAATAAAATTTTCCAAATTTAAACATATCCTCTCAAGAAAACCTAATTACTAGATATTCCCAACTATATAAAGCTTGCTCATAGTTCCAGCAAACGTGAAGCGGAAACTCCCGCTGGTTTCCACTAGAATTAGGTAGTTCAATGCCGACAACGACACGTTAGCTCCGGTTGAAAGCAGCACCACCTTGGAAACCTTCACATCCGTCTTACTAAACAAACTGTAGCATGTGTCGAACAGGGAGAAACATGTCTCCTTCCGAAAGCCCAACCCATTTTCCCCCACCACCAAGTTCAACCCCAATCTCCGACGCCCATCACCATCTCTGATTTCCACCTATCCCCCCATCCTCATCCGTCAGTGGCGCCACATCCTATTTCCTACCCTACATTGACTCGATGATGATTCTCAGCCCCAGCCCCGACATCACACAACCGCACAACCCGATCAGCCCCACCGTCCCTCGTTCCCCGTCGCAATCACCACTGTTGCGCGGTCCCATTCCACTTCCGCCCGTTGTGTCCAAACCAGCGATGTGATTTGCAGAAGGTGAAAAAAAAGATGAGCAACGTTAGAATAATATGGAGAAGCAGATAAATAAGAAGAATAGGGTGGGCGGTAGCTGGAAGAAGAGGGTGAGCGACTTTGGAAAGAGAAATGGATAAAGAGAAATGAGAAGATGGGGGTGGTCGTCTGCTGGAAGAAAAAGGTGTACGACGGTAGAAGAAGAGAAATAATAGGATAAAAAAGAATAAGAGGGTGGCCAGCTAGTGGAAGAATAAAGTGAATAAGATAATGAGCAGCGCCATATCAAGAATGAGAAAATGAGGGTGGCCAGTTGCCGGAGGAATAGGATGAGGAAGAAGGCGAGTGATGCTGGATCAAGAAAGAGGGAGGGATAAATGAGAAAAGAAGAGTGGCCGGCTGCTGGAATTAGAAGGTGGAAAAGAAGGTGAGCAGTGTTGGAAAGAGAAGCGTTGAGTTAACCTTGTTGCATAGGTAGTGATTATTATTATCACTACAGCTATGCTAGTTAGAGGTTATATAAGTTACATAAGTTATGAACTTAAAGCAAGGCTTTAGTGGTAGGAGTTTGAAGATAATAAAAGCTTGGAATAATAACCTTTAGTGCTAGTTAGTAGTGGTGGGTGGTTGAAGAATTTACAAACATGGAAAAAGATACATTGTTTAGCCTTCATTAGTAGAGTTAATGCTATCTAGTTAGTGGAAGGAGGTTATGGAGGTTAGAAGCTTGTAGTATGACTCTTCATTAGTTTAGGAATAATTCAAAATACATTTTGTAATTTATAAATAGGAGAATGAAAAATCAGAAAGGTCGTATCCTTTTAGCACCAAAACGTTGTCTTCATTTCTTCCATTTTTCTATCATTGTTCCAACATTTGGTATCAGAGAAAGGTTAATCAATGGAAATAAATGGATCAAATACCCAAAGGGTTCACGCACGCCACCAAGAGAGAGAAGGCGTAGTGCAACCAGAGGGCCAAGAGCTCGTGAAGTGGTGATGCAACATGTGTTGTGGGAGAGTGGCAGACCAATGGTGTACCCTATCCTAACTGGCACAAACTATGATGATTGGGCCCTAGTGATAAGAGTGAACATGCAAACACAGGGTTTGTGTCGAACGGTCGATGAGGGGGATGTTGATTATCGTGAAGATAGGCAAGCATTCTATGTGGTCTTATGAGCGGTGCCGACAGAGATGTTGTCCATGTTAGTTTTGAAGGATACAGCTAAAGAGGCTTGGAACACGATGAAGAAGCAACGAATGGGCGTCAAGCGTGTCCATGAAGCCAATGCACAAAAGTTGCACACGGAATTTGAAGCCATTACTTTCAAGGATGGTGAGAAATTTGATGATTTTTCCATAAGAATCATGAGTCTTGTCAACAATCTTCGCGTCATTGGTGACATGTTGGAGGAGGAGAAGGTCATGAATAAGTTCTTGTGCACTGTGTCACAACGCTACGCGCAAGTTGCAATTGCAATTGAGACTTTGCTTAATCTAAGCACGCTCTCGGTTGATGAACTGATCGGAGGAATAAGTTTGATGGAGGATCATTTTGGACTCGGTGATCTAAGCGATAAGGGTGGTGCTAAATTTTGTCTAACGGATGAGGAGTGGCGAATGCGCCAAAGCCACAAGGAGAAGGGTGAAACCTCTGAGTCTGGTGGAAAGAGTCAGGGTTGTGGCAAGGCTAAGAGTCGTGGTCATGGAAACTCGTGGGACCAAAAGGGAGGCGACATAGGGACTAGATAAAAAGGTCCAAGGAAGGGGAAATGTCACAATTGTGGCATATATGACCATTTTGCATTTGAGTGTCGCAAGGCAACACAAGGAAAATGGAATGAGGAACACCTAACCATGATCGAGGAAGATCAACCGACCTTGATAATGGCATATGTTGTTAAGTTGCAGCCCCCAAATATCACTTGACAGGCACTAGGAAGTCAGAGTGATGAGGCACTCCATGTTGGGAGTGTCTCGACAAGATCGACTCTGGATAGTGTTGGTCATGTCAAAGAGGCACATGAGTATGTCTTCCTCAATGAGGAGCATGTGTTTCCAGTCTACCTGGGCGAGGGTGTGTGGTACCTCAACACATGGGCGATTAACCACATGACAGGCACCAAGACATTGTTCATACCACTTGATGAGACTGTGAAAGGCAATGTCGGGCCTGGTGATAGATCAATGGTAGAGATTTTTGGTCGAGGTGTTGTGATGTTCCTATGCAAAAACAATGAGCACAAGGTTCTAATAGATGTATATTTCATGCCTAAGTTAAATAGAAACATTGTCAGTATTGGTCAACTAGACGAAAATGGTTGCAAGACCGTGATTGAAAATGGGGAGTTGTGCATGTTTGATCGTGATTGGGCCATGATGGTGCGGGTGGCGCGAAGCAAGAATAGGCTCTATGTCTTGATGATGGATGTAGAGCTGCTCCCGTGAGTTTTCTTTCCAAGGAGAACGATGTAGCGTGGCTATGACACGCACGCTACGAACATCTTAAGTTTAGGTCATTGCGTAAATTGGTGCAAGGAGGCATGGACGAAGGGGTCCCGTTGATTGACCATATTGAGCAGTTTTGTGATGGGTACACTCTTGGCAAACAACACCGAATCTCGTTCCTGGAGGCCTCGTTGTACCACGCTGCTCAGTGTTTGGATTGGTACACATCAATTTATGTGGCCCTATCATGCCGACCACACCTGAAAGGGGTGTTTCTTCATGTTGATAGTTGATGGTCATAGCCGCTACGTGTGGCTAGATGTGCTCAAATCAAAGGATGGGGCACTTGGTTCTTTCAAGAAGTTCAAGGCAGTTGCTCATGTTGAAAATAGAGGTAAGCTCAATATGTTTCGATCTGATAGGGGTGGGGAGTTCAATTCCATTAAGTTTCAAGAATACTGCAATGAGCAAGGCATAAAACACTGCACCACAGTGTTATACTCTTCACCACAGTGAAAGCATAAGTATCCCAGTTAATTTTTGGGGTGAGGCGGTGAAGACCACAGTCTACATCTTGAATCAGGCGCCAACACAAAGCTTGGATGGGAAAATGCCTTATGAGTCATGACATGAACGCAAGCCAAATGTGCGTCATTTTAGAACGTTTGAGTGTGTGGTGCACGTTAAGAAAGTTAGCCCGGGTGAACAAGCTAGCTGATTGCTCAATACCAATGGCATTCTTCAGTTATGAAGAGAGATCCAAGGTCTACCGTGTGTATGATCCAAAATAAATAAGTTCTATGTAAGTCGAGATGTTGTGTTCGAGGAGTACAAGAAGTGGGAGTGGAAGTCAGATGTACATGATGCAGTTGCGACTGTGGATGACAACTTCAGGGTGGAGTATTTATTGGAGCTTGATGTGCTGGGTGACACAAGCTCTGACGTGCAACAAGAGACACCTTCTCCACTTGTGCACCAGACACCAAGACCCATTCTCGCTAAAAAAGGAGAGTGGTTAACCCCTCCAACATGGGATGATGAACTAGATACAGATGGTGGTGTAACACGGTACCATGAAGTGGCAGACATCTATGACATAACCAAGGAGGTTGAAATGACTGATCTTTATTTCTTAGCCGCGGAGGAACCCAACAATGTAGATGAGGCCCTGGGTGAGGCATGTTGGAGACAAGCCATTGATGATGAGATCAAGTCAATAAAAGACAATGAAGTGTGAAAGTTATATTCTCTCCCTATTGGGCATAGGCCTATAGGGCTCAAGTGGATGTTCAAGGTGAAGAAGGACTGAGATGGCAACGTGGTGAGGTACAAGGCATGCTTTGTGGCATAATGTTATGTGCAGTGCAAATGAGTGGATTTTGATCAAGTGTGTTCTCTTGTGGCCAGGATGGAAACAATGTGCTTGCTGCTGGCTCTAGCCACGCAGTGGGGGCTGGGAGGTGCACCACATTGATGTCAAATCAACATTTTTGAATGGAGATCTCACTGAGGAGGTCAATGTCCACCAGCCACCAGGTTACGTTGATCCTAGAGATGAGCACAAGGTAATAGGTTGCACAAGGACTTGTACGGGTTGCGCCAGGCGCCGTGAGCTTGGAATGCCAAGCTGGACACAACACTGCTCTCCTTAGGTTTCCGTCGCTGCACATTGGAGCATGTAGTGTACCGGAAGACAGGTAGTTTGAATTGTTTACTAGTTGGAGTTTACGTGGATGATTTGATCATCACAGGGGCAAGCACCAAGGAGCTAGCTTTCTTCAAAGGAGAGATGAAAAATTGTTTGACATGAGTGACTTAGGCCTCTTTAGTTACTATATTGGGATAGAAGTCAAACAAGGGGAGAAGGAAATCACTTTATGTGTGTGGAATGGCAAGCTGCAATCCATGCTTCACACCTATGATGAACAGGTTGAAGCTAACTAAGAAAGTTCCAGGGGATGTTATTGACACAACAAGGTACCGCAACATGGTTGGAAGTCTAAGGTATCTGTGCAACACAAGGCCGAATATCATCTATGCTGTTGGGATAGTTAGCAGGTTCATGGAAGAACCTAAGGTACCGCACGTGGCAGCGGTGAAGCAGATCCTGCGCTACGTGAAGTGCACCATTAGCCTAGGATGCTGCTACAAGAAGACATACAAGTTTGAGTTTGATTTGGTCGGGTTCAGTGACAGTGACCTTGCTGATGACACAAATGATTGTAAGAGTACAACATGGATGACCTTCTTCCTTGGCTCTAGCCTAGTTACGTGGTTGTCCCAGAAGCAGAAGGTAGTTGCACTCTCATCTTGCGAAACAGAGTACATTGCAGCAGCGACAGCAGCGTGTCAGGGAGTGTGGCTGAGTCGCTTGTTGGGGCGAGCTCACCAACCGAAATCGAAGGGTGGTGGAGCTTCTCGTGGATAATAAGTCCATAATTTATTTGAGCAACAATCATTTGCATCACGAACGAAGTAAGCACATTGACATTCATTTTCATTTCATTCGTGAGTGCATTGAAAATGGATATGTGGAAGTTAGTCATGTTGGTACGAACGGACAGTTGGCCGACATCCTGACCAAGTCACTTGGACGAGTCAAGTTTGTCGAAATGAGACTAAATCTCGGTATAGTTGAAGTTGTTCCATGCAACAAGGTTAAGAGGGTGAATTGTTGAGTTAACCATGTTGCATAGGTAGTGATTATTGTTATTACTACTAGTTAGTGTTAGTTAGAGGTTATAGAAGTTACATAAATTATGAAATAAAGAGAGACTTTAGTGGTAGGAGGTTATGTAGGTTAGAAGATTGTAGTATGGTTTTTCATTAGTGTAGGAATAATTCCTAAATCATTTTTGTAATATATAAATAGGAGAATGGAAAATTAGAAAAGCTGTATATTTTCAGCACCAATTCTTCCATTTTTCTATCATTGTTTCAACAAAAACAATAGAATGTGTAAAGGACTTAAAGAAGTTCCAGAATGTTGTTGGCTATAGTGGAATAGGAGATGTTAGCTATTTTTTTGCAGGTTGGTCGAGGAGATTTGCCCATGAAATACTTGGGCTTACCATTATCAACATTGAAGTGGGACAAGGGAGACCGTGAAAACATGATTGACAAGGTGAGGAGAAGAGCATTATCACATGCAGGAAAATTGTAGATTATAAATTATGTTCTACTAAGTATAACTGGAGCAACACCATAAATTTAGAAGAATGAGTTCACAGCAAGATGGTTAAAATCTGTTCAAGCTATCCGTGGAGAAGAGAGGAAGGGCAGAGAGGGTTCAGTGCTGTAACATGAAGTTCACTGAGCGTGGGCAAGAAAAAATGAGGTATGGGGGCTAGAGGTCCAGCCATCTGGAATGCTGCAGCTATAAGTTTGCATATGTGGGACTTGAACAAGAAAAAGGGCATACTTTGAATAAGATGGGTGCATGTCTATTATCTCTGTTGTGCGGAATGGACAAAGAACAGAAAATATGAACGAAATTAACGAGACACAAGATTTACATAGTTCACCAATTTTGGCTACATCCACGGGAGACAGATTCACTATAATAGGTAGCAAGTTACAGACGCCAAGAAATTGGCCAGATTTCTACCTATCTAAGTGCGGAACAGTA
>JAULKM010168417.1:0-15877 GCA_032355605.1 Rubia tinctorum | reverse complement strand
AGTTAAGAGTCTTGTATAGAGAGTAGGGAATTACATTAATTGAGGCTCCTAGGTCTATCATTGCCTTTTCAAAAAAATTTCCACCTATGGCACAAGGGATAGTGAACATGCCGGGATCATTGCATTTAGGAGGTAGTTTCTTTTGAAAAATAGCGGACACTTGTCCACCAATTTTAATTTTTTCAAACTTCTTGAATGCTTTAGTTCTCTTAGGCGTGCATAACTCTTTAAGAAATTTAGCAAACCTAGGCACTTGATTGATAGCATCAAAAAGGGAAATGTTTACCTCACATTTGCGAAAAACCTCAATAGGGGCTTTATTCTCATCCTTGCGATTCTTGTTCCACAAAGCCGCCGGAAAAGGTGGTGGTGGAAGGACTTTCTCGATTTCTCTCTTCTCCGGTGGTTGAGTGGCCGCCTCTTCGACCTCTTTGTCCTTCACTACAAGCTCCTCTTCTATCTCCTTCCTAATCTTCACAATTTTCTCGGGCTCCTTGGTCTCTTTACCACTCCTCAAGGTGATTGAGCTTACATTTTTCCTCGGGTTCAATTCCGGTTGCGAGGGAAGTTTTGCAGAATCCCTAGCCTCCAACCTGGCCATGAAAGATGCAATTTGGCTAACTTGAGTTTCCAAGTTCTTGAATCTAGCGGAGGTGCGGTCTTCCAAATTTGTAATCATTGTGGTTATGGCATGCATGAGCTCCTCATGCTCCAACCTTGATCTCTTTTCTCGGGGGTTAAATGACCCCTCATCCCTTGGGTAGGGTTGTTGTGGCATGACATAAGGTGATGAATTCCAATAATGTTGCTCATAGTGTTGGTTTTCCGGTGCATTCCCACACCATGAATCCGGATTACCACTCCACTCCGGATTGTAAGAATCATAGTAAGATACCATTCTTGAGATCCTTGACCTTGGAAACCAACAACTCCAACCTCTTCATAGCACCCCTCATGATACCCTTGGTTTCGAAAACAAAGGGTTCTATTTTCCTCGTAGAGCTCCTCTCTCAACCAATAGCAAGACTCGGTAGGATGGTCGGAATGAAAAATCCTACAAAAGCTTGATTGTTGAACCTCTCTTCTCATCATGAGTTCCCTCACGATGAGCTATTCTATTTTTTTTTATAAAAAAAATCAAAAAACCAGAATAGTAGTGCAAGAATTTTCTGTAGAAGTACAAGAAGAACTCAAGCAATACAAACTTTGAACAAAAGAAAATAAAAACAAATAAGCACAAATAATTTGGGTCGTAGTGCAAAGGTTCTCGGTTCTTAGAATAAGCATGTACCATAAACCAAGAACAAAGGCAATACTTCCTTCCAAAAAACAACAAACACAAAACAAGCACAAACTATGAACAAATAAGAACAAACAAAGAGAAACACAAAAAAAAACTACACTAACACTCAACAAAATACGCCTCTTCCCCGGCAGCGGCGCCAAAATTTAGGAGGCCGTCGTCGTGCCTCTCAAAGATAGTATTTATAGCGCTAATTGCGGCTATCTACTAGAAAGTAGTTAGTAACGAGTCAGGGCCGTCCACGAGGAAAATGGGGTTTTATCGAGTGTTAAAAGTAGTGAAAAGCATATGAAGAATTCACTCTACGTGTGTGGTAACTAAGTTGGGAGGTTTTGAGTTTAGAAAACACTACGACTATTTTAAATAACTAAATCAACCAACAATTAGAGAAAATAATATAACTAAGATCACATTAGCACAAAATATGTAATTAAGATTATAACGAGTCTTAGGTGCAATTGGTTTACATTTCTAGTCATCCTTTGATCATCGAATAATTATCCTATTTTTATGCATTAATCACAAATTCTACAAAAAAAAGATCAACGAAGATAGATTCTAACTTATCCTCCTTCAGCTAATATACATGAATCTTCAGCTGATGTGTACGGATTCAGTTGGCCTAACCGCCTTTTGTTTTTGTTTTGCTGCCGACAATCAATTGGCTAACTGATTTAATCCCAATTTGGCCAATTTTCCAATCAGTCCCTATATTGTAACATGCGGCTTCTCATTTAAGCCACCACAAGCCAATGCCTTTCCATTTTCCCATTGAAATAAACCTGGTCAGCAGCTTTACTCCTTTCACTTTCCCACGCATAATAATTACCCACCCACCCCACCACTCATCCGCGTCATTATCTCTGTTGTTTCTTTTTTTTTATTTCATTGCGTAATTTTTTTGGGTTTGCTGTTGAACCTGTTATTTTTGAAGAATTGCTTCGATTTTGAAAACCTTAATCTTATATATGTGCCATCCTTTTGTTCTTGAGGCTTAAATCGGTTTGCATGCATCATTTTTTTTCAAATTTAATTCATTGTCATTGTTAATTTCTTATGTTCGACTGCTCTTCCATATTAATTTAAGAGGTATTAGGGGTTTCGAGTCTTGATTTGATTTTTATCTTCGTAGTTCTTAAATTTTGAAACATGCCATGCTTTAATTTTTCAAGTAATCATGCGTAATGTTTGATGTTTACTCATGTTCAACTTCAGATGTTAAAAATAAGGGGTTTCAAACCTATTGATGGCCGGATTTTCATTTGCGATGTTGAATCATCCTGTAATTTGACTTTCTTACGAAGATAATGTTCTACATGTTATATACTCCCTTCGTCCCAAGAGTTTTGACATATTTACTTTTTCCAAGTCAAACTTGGTAAAGTTTAGTCCTAAATAAAAATCAATATATTTATAATAGAATATCATGGACATATTGTTAAATTCATCTTAACATCTATTTACAAATATCAATTTTTATGCGGAATTTTTATATGTAGCTAGAGATACTGACGGTTAAACATGATCATTGAACACGTTGAAAAAGTAAAAATGCCAATACTCACAGGAAGAAGAGAGTATTTTTTAGATCCGATATGAATTTGTGTTCAAGATTTCGAATGTCATGTTAAACCATACTTTTTTTTTTACTGATTAATGTTTTGCATGTCATATAGTTGTTAGATCGGTTCGAATTTCTGTTTTTGCTTTCATTTTTAGGGTTTGTGTTTGGTATTTCAAATGTGATGTTAAACCATACTTTTTTTGAATTATTTGAATGATAAATTTCCTGCATTTAAGAGGTATTTGAGGTTTCAACGAGTGAAGGGAAAACATATGGATGGATGGTCAAGTGAACAAAGTGTATGAGTACAAAGAGTGTGTGAACTATGAAAATGAAGTCAAAGAAAGACCGTGGAAAGTACAGTTTTGCATCGAATTTGTATATTCCACCCCTCCGTACTCAATTTACCTAGTTGTCCCACCACAAATCACCCAAATTCAGAATTTACCAAAAAAAGGTCCAATGACTAGCTGAGAAAAGACATAAAAGCTCCTAAAGTTTCTAATTTTTACACTCAATTAAAACTTATTAGGGTTGGGCTTAGTGGGGTGGGTTTGATGTTAGTCCTAATTTAAGCCACCATGTGGCTCACGTCTTTCCATTTTCCCATCCACCCCACCACAATAATTTGCGTCTTTATCTTTTCCCCTCCAATCCTCTCATCTCCCCCAACGCTCCTCTCATCTTCCTCTCATCTACTTTCCACTCTGAACCCCTAGTTTTAAAACACATTTTAGCTTGAATTTGTGCCTTGTTTGTAGTTTCTTTTTCGATTTCATTATGTAAATCTTTTGGGTTTGCTGTTGAATATGTTATTTTTGAAAAATTGCTTCTATTTTGAAAACTCTAATCGTATATCTGTGTTGTTTTGATGTTCTTGAGGCTTAAATCGGTTTGCTGTTAACTCATTTAACTCATTTAAATTGGTTTCAATTTTAACTCATTGTCATTAATTTCTTATGTTTGATCGTGCTTCCGTGTTAATTTAAGGGTTATTAGGGGGTTTCTAGTCTTGATTTGGTTTTTATCTTTGCAGTTCTTCAATTTTGAAACCCGCTCTGCTTTAATTTTTCAAGTAATCATGATGTTTGATGTTTACTCATGTTCATCTTTAAATGTTAATAATAAGGGGTTTGAGGTCTATTGATGGTGGGGTTTTCATTTGCTATCTTGAACCATCATGTATTTTGACTCTTTATGAAGATTAATGTTCGGCATGTTATATATTTGTTAGATCCGGTTCGAATTTGTGTTTTTTCTTTCAATCTTGGGGTTTGTGTTCGGGATTTCGAATTCTATGTTGAACCATACATTTTTTTTTTACTTTTTTTAATGATTACTATTCTGCATTCATATATTTGTTAGATCGGTTGAATTTGTGTTTATAATTTCATTTTAGGGTTCATGTTGTGGATTTCGACTGCTATTTTGTTTTTCGATCATCTTTTTTGGTCAAAAACGTTTTCCATGTTCATCACCCGTTAGATCTTGTTTGGTTTTGTGTTTGTGCTTGCATTTTTAGGATTTGTGTTGGGATTAATGATATGTTGTTGGTTGGTCATCTATTTTCATTAATTATCTTCTTCATGTTCTGTACTTGGTACATTTGGTTTTGTTTTTGTATTTTGGATATCATATCTATGGTTTTTGTTGGTGATTTTGAATGTTATGCTGTTCTTTGTCATCTTGTTTTGCTAACTTATGATCTGCATGCTCTTAGCTTGTTATAGTTGGTTCTAGTGTGGGCTGCTAATTTCATTTTCAGGGTTTGTTTGACAGAATCTTTTTTGGTTCAAGGCCTACGTTGGGGAATTATGTTGTTCTATTCAGGGTTTATTCTTGCATAATCACAACTTGTATTTATTTATCTGTGCACCTATGCACCTATGGACTGTATAATATTTATAGATTGTATACATATTTATGGACTATATTTTTTGGACTATATTCTCTCATGAACAGAGAATTATTGAGCAAAATTACCAAAAAGTAACTAGAATTTGAGAAGAGAAAAGAAACTATTTTTACAATACAAAACCCTCGGAATATGATCAGCAGACTAACCAATAACCAAGTCTGTAATATACTACTTCTATTCATAACTCTACTAGCTCATATACTCTTAACAAATAGTATAACTGCCTCAATTAACTACCTCGAAGTGGTGGTTCGAAATCTGAGCTCCTCCCAGCTTCTTGTCTGTTGTAGTGAGCTTCCCAATCTATTTGAGAGACTATATATTCCTCAAGGTCATGACAAATCATCCTCTTTAATATTACCTTGTCCTCAAGCTTGAATTTTATATTATTGTTGTGATAAGAAAACAAAGTAGAAGCTATCATCAACCCATATCGTCATGTGCAACAACATTTGTAGCTGTGGCATTGTTCAAACAGTTCATGGCTTCTTCAACATTTTTCAATTCCTGTTGCTCAATCTCTCGACTTTGTAACTAGATCTTTCAGATTCCAGGCTTGATTCAACAACTGCAGCAAAGCATGGCAGCTTATCATCATTGAGTTTCATCTTCACGTAAGGACCCGAAGCGCTCAAGATATATTTTTTGTTACTGAGTTCCATTGCTCTTGAGACCTTCACAATGAGAATGCCAATAGGGTTATTCATTGCTTTGAAGGGATCCAACACTTGCAATTCTTCAGCTTGTGGTTTTTGAACTATTTTACTAAACTGATATGCCTCATTGATACTCAATGCCTTTTACATTTCTTTTATCGCACACATGCTCACGGAGACAAGCACATTGGATATAATTAGAAAAATCAAGGAATAAAATCTTGAACCCAAGCTAGCCAAGTCCAAAAAAAATAAAATCCACAGCTTTATCATTGATAATCCATACAGCGCCCCATCAACACTAAATTTAGAAGAAGAAAAATGAAGCCATGGTGATTCCTTAGTTCCGAATCATCCAAAATGAAGCCACATTATGCTGCAATAATATAGGCACCAATGTCCTCCTTGAAGTACTACACCTTTATTGATTGATACTTCAATACTAATATTAATATTAATCATTTTGCATGTATCTCCTATTTCCATAAATGTCAGCAGGAAGCTCAAACCAAGAGAAACAATATATCCAGCATACTCTCTACTTCTATCTTCATCAAAAGAGTTACGAA
This sequence comes from Rubia tinctorum, assembly GCA_032355605.1. NCBI lineage: Eukaryota > Viridiplantae > Streptophyta > Magnoliopsida > Gentianales > Rubiaceae > Rubia > Rubia tinctorum. Next base: position 9,867 of record JAULKM010168417.1, on the reverse strand, counting down.
GTTGATGTAGGAAGTAATATGCTGCCTCTTGAGGCTTGCATTGGATGGTTTACAAGACTTTCGACTGGTCCCCAAACTCCAACACGTGGAGGACTAATAGATAATAATATCACCAAACTCCATTGACATCACCTGTTTGCCTCTGGTTTGATAAAATAAAACTGCATCTTTCAGAAAGAAACTGTTGTTTAACAATATTCTCCAAATATGGCCTAAACATCAAATTTTAACCATTTCCAATGATATTCTCTCAAAGCTTCTAAGAGTATCAACAATGTTAACCCAAACATTAGCAAAGTCCCAAACATCAAAGCACTTCTCCAATCTCTTCCAGAATACTGATGCAATTGTCATAGAAACATTCTATGAAATCCCATAATGTCCTCATAGAGTTCAATAACTTCCTCCATCCCCAGTCCTTGTAATAAACCTTGGCTATAACCATAGATTGTACTTATTTGTTGGCAATGAATCTTTGGTGAAGAAGTGCCTCTAAGCAAATCACCTTCTAGGGTGATAATAGTTGAACAACTTCTATTTCTACCAAACCGGCAACACTATATGAAGTTCTATAATTCATCCCATTGATGTTCGGATGAAAACACTTTATAGATTTCACAAAGAAACTCCAACACACCTCAAGCCATTCTTTGTAATAACGAAAATTGATCACCCTTGACAGCTTATTACCTCAACAGTTTGAGTAAAATTTTTGCATGATTAATCTAAGATCCCAAAAATCAATTCCTCTCTAAAGGAAATTTGTTAGTTCAACCTAGAACCGAGATACAGTTTTCAGATATCCCACACTACATGAACTCCTATAAAATCCCTCTAGAATACCAGGATCATAGCATACAACAGAGTCAACAAATCTACCATCTCTATCATTCATTTATACGTTCTCATACCAAAGCCAATAATTGTCAAAGAACGAAGATGGTTTGATAACTCTATCCCGAGCTACAAAGTTCTTGACATCCAGATTTACGAGTTCTTCATCAACTCCACAAAATTAACATCAAATCATTTCTCCTTATTATTAGCGTACTTCAGATCATTAATAATTGAATAAAATCCACCTGAATCAAGTTCCACCACAAAATCATCAAGAACTTCATCTATATCAACAGAGTTAAGATTGTTTTTACCAGGAGAAGATTCTAAGAGAATAAGATCCCGGAATTGGAGCCATAATTTTGAGTACAAATTTTGTCAATTTGTTCAACACCATGTACCGGCTGAAAATCCCAAAACGGAATATAAAGTTTCCTCATGTTCTTCCTTTGAGTATACTTGATTTGAGCTCCCATAATCCTCCATCAATTCCTTCAAAGCTATTATAATTATGTTGATTTTAGTATTCAAATCTAATATCAACTCTTTGAAAGCCTCCACTAGATCTTCCCGGTGCTTCTTTGATGCTTTGTTTTTATTGCCATTGTTGCCAAGGAATCACTAGCTTTGATACCACTTGTCATGAACATAGAATTATTGGAAAAAATTGCCAAAAAGTAAATATAATTTTAGAGGAGAAAATAAACTATTTTCACAGTACAAAACCATCACAATATGATAAGCAAACTAACCGATAATCAAATATGTAATCTACTACTTCAATTTATAACTCTACTAGCTCATATGCTCTTCAAAACTAGTATAACTGTCTCAATTAACCACCTCAAAGTGGTGGTTCAAAATCTGAGCTCCTCTTCAGCTTCATGGTTGTTGTAGTGAGCTTATCGATCTATTAAGAAGACTATTTAGCCCCCAAGGCCATGGAATATTCAATTTGTTTAATGTTTTATGGACTATATGCTTATCGTATATTTTGTTGTGGTATGTATATGGACTGTGTATATATAAATATACTATTTTTTAAACTGTATATTTATTTTATGAACTACATATCCATAGTGGGTTGATTCCGGGCTACTTGTCATTCTAGTTTCAGTTCTGCATTTGGCATGTATTGTGTTATAGATTTCGACTTTACATGATTTAGCACTTGTCCGGAGTGGGCTAATTCTGGACTTTATATGTTATGTTAGCATGTTCCTGAAATGATATTATTGTGTGCATACCTAGAGTGGGTTGATTTTGGTCTATGTGTTTTCAAATTATAATGTTATGAATGTAAAAACTGAAAAACAATATTGTGAGATGAGAATAAATATGTGTTGTAGTAATACTCAATGCAACCATGCACTGTTGTCTTAAGGTAGTATTGATCTCGGTGGGGAATTAGAGTTAAATAGGACCCCATTTATAATGAATCTGTGATTATGAGGTTACTTAAATGCAGCCATGTGGTTCAGTATTTAATCTGAGCTGATCTTGGCGGGGCATTAGCATGAAATGAAAACATCTCTGAGATGACCCAGAAAATATTGTAGCCAACCTTTAATGATGAAATCAATTTTTGTACATCTGAAAATGGTGCAATTGTGTTTTTGCTATGGGAAAAACATTTAGACGACATCTATGTGGGTTTTGTAAAAATTTGTGTAATTTTTTTTATTGTGTATCAAAACCATCTTGAGTTTGTTTCTTAGAACATTAATTGACTTGGGGTTCTTTATGATATTCTGAAAATTACATTGATTAAATAAAATAGAGCTTACATTGCATTCAAAAAGGGAGATTAGCATCCCTATTTTACAAAGTTACCCTATAAACATGTCTATGAAAACCAAAATGCATGTTTATCCTAAATTATAAATCTAGAAGCACAACCCTCAAAATATTTTCAAATGATTTTTCTAAACCATTTTCATACTGATCAGTAAATCCTGCAACTTTTCTGTCCTTCCAATTACAATTAGATGCTCCAAAACTGACCCTCAAAACTTTTGAGTCCACAATCAAGTTATGTGGTAGAAGTTTAAGCCTTCGTAGCAATTTGAAATCATTCTCCCCATGCACTTCCTAATCTCTATCATAACATTTTGCAGGGAAAGAAAAATATCATCCCAAGTTTTTGGGTTTTTATTTTCAAAAGCATCAATCATAGCCCCTAATGGGTGTGTTTAGCATAGATGTACTTATAAGTAAAGCTGACTTATTTTGAAATTAGGAGGTACCGGCTTCTTCTTTCCCTAAAAAAAATAGCTTTGCTTTCGTAACCTATTTTTTAGCAATTTCGTAACACTAAAAAATGCTTAGCTTATAGGTAAAGCATCTTATAAGCTTTGCTAAACACAAAAAATAATCCTTCTAGAGTAGAGCTACGGTGTTCGTATCACAAAATTTGAATGCTAGAAAAATACCCTAGTCAAGAATGTTCAAATTTGGTGACTTAGATGGCTGACACACTAACTTGATTCTGAAACCGTCAGAATTGGCTGTTTCTATGAAATCTGGGTCATTAGCTAATATATGTGTGCTTGCATAGTCTTGTTGAACTAAAACAATTTTTCTAGCCCATGGTGGCCACTTAGATTTTATGGCTGGAATCAGCTCATATATTAGCATCTTCCTTATGTAGTCTCGGTTAGTGGGTTCTATAAGAGTAAGAAGGTTCCCCTAGGATTGTTTATACTATTGTTATTGGCTACTTTATATTCAACATATGGGAACACCCCTATTTTTTCCATCAAATAAAACATTGTAGTAAAGATCAATGAATGGTCAACATACAACACATAGAAAAATTAACTTAGGAATGTAATGTTTGTTTGTGTAGCTTTATATAGTTCTTGCTTGGTAAGGGCTAGTAAATACCTAGTTGTTGCCTCGGTTAGAGAATAATTTCTCATCGATATGGACTATGATATGTATTTCTTTGAAGTGCATGTTGCATTCGATCTTAGAAATACATCATTCCAGCCTTTGTGTTTTGAATTCCACGGTTAGGCATGAATAAACAACATTTGTATGGCTCTTAATCATTTTGTTTGCCACAACCCTATATATTGAACTATTTCCGACTTGCAGCCCAGTTGTTGTACTCATGCATGTCCACTTGGAGCTAAATGGCAAAGCCATTAAAGCTTCAAGGTCAATGGGTATTTTATTTGTAGGTTCACGACCATGATGTCTCGACCTTGCATTCACAACCTCGCCATTTTGCAGCTACTCCTTGACCCTTGCTCAAATAAGGCTTACCGTTCAGAATGATGCACCCCATCTGGCTTGTACCTCACCCCCTTGCCCTTATGGAATTTTTACCACTATATGTATTTTAAAGTAGAAACAGAGCCAGTTCCATCCTTTGCTGGCCGGTGAGATTTTGGCTAACCATCGCAACATTCTGACTAAGCTCAATGAAGAAGAAGAAGAAGAAGAAAGGGACTTGGGAACAAAAGGGCTAGTTCTGAGAACTGGACAGGATTTATTTTTCGAGAGCTTTTAGTGCCTTTAATGTTTTTGGTGTGTTGTACAATGAAAATGATTGCTAGACAATTTCTTGAACAACGTGAAAATTATTGCTCAACAATTTAGACCATGACATAGGGAGTATTTATTTTTTCCTTAGTGAATCATATACTCTCTCCGTCTCAGACTAAGTTTCACCTAATATTTTTTACGGTCTTTGAGAAACATGTTTGACTGTTAATATGTTTAACTATGTATAATAACGATAATAAAAATTTGATATTTATAAACTGTTTACTACGATGAATCCAACAATATCACATACAATAATATTATTTTTTGTATATCTACTGAATTATGTGGTTAAAATTTGAAAGTGTTGACTGTCGAATATTAAGTGTGCTGCTTAGTTTAAAATATATGGAGTACTTGTTTACTAGATTATGTTATTTAAGTTCCCACTTTTGATGATCTCTTAAAGAAATATTTTTCACGTTTAAAAAAATTGAAATCGTTAGAGGATAAAGATAAAGATGTTAGACAATTCAATAGTAATATTAATGATAGATATGGCTATACTTTGTACAATGTTAGTGGTTCTTAATGTGATTGATATGATTAGGCTATTGGATAAAGGAGTTAAGAATATTTTTCTAACTGAAACTACACAAATATTGATCAGATAGTGTAGCTGTATGAATGCTAGTGCTAGTCCAAAGCAAAATCAACCCAACCCATTCAAACATTACTAGAAAGGATCATCCTTCCCTTCGACAAGTTGTGTGGCTCGTGGAGAGAAGACCTTAACTCTTTGTAGCCACTAATACTTTGTTGAATTAAACCAGAACCAAAATCTGACCCGAATTCATAGATTGATCGACAGATTCATTACCTGGAGGCTGCAAATTCAGACCTTACCACAGTTCCCTGCTATATCCAAGTAAGTTTCATCACTGGAAAGCCTTTAATGGAGTATGCTAAGGGATTTATCTATCACCAACGTCAGATCAATCAACCAAATTCGAGAAAAATGTTTACATTGGGAAAATAATCTTTCACACAGCAGAAGATAAGAATGAAAATGTGAAAAAGGAACATAAATTCAACGTGGTTCACCAAACCCCTATTGGCTACCTCCACTAATAGAATACAAACTAATTTTACTATCGCAACGAGTCAGATAGATTATAGAGATCAGAAATTATCTCGCATAGGATCACCATATCGGACTACAATATTCGAGGAAGTATGTCACATGTGACCACCAGGCCTAGAGCAAAGAATTATCACACCATAAAATATATCTAAAATGAATTGCATATAACCAGAGAAAAATTAGAGTTATATATCTCAAACTGCAGAATCCAAAAAACATATCGGAAATTAATTTTCCTAATAAACAAAACTGGGCTAGCCTAATCTACAAATCCAAACAAGAAATGGAATAGGAACATTGCATAAAGCATAAATAGAAATAGAATCAAATTAGTATTCAAGGAAATGCTAACAGTTTTGATGTTTAGATTTGATAAAAAGAGAAATTGCTCCTTTCAACTACTTAAAGAGCTAAGGGGAAAAAGAAACATAAATGACTTGAGTGACCACTGAAGTATTTTCATCGATTACCTTTGACCATTCAACTAGTTTTTGTATCACTCTAGCCACTACACTAATAAAACAGACATTTTGAGGCACTTCCGTTATATGTTAGGCATCAAACGAGAATACATTTAATCTATGTGCTATTAATGAGGATACAATTGCAATTATATTCAACCACAACCTTCAGTTGATCACCATTTCTATTTACTCTAAAGCATAATCGTCCTGCTGAATCCTCCAAAGATGTCAACAACATTGTCATGGTCACCATTCCCAAACCATCACCGACACAACCAAATTAGTTTTCTTGAAGTTGCAACTAATTAGATGTTCACATGTGGATATCCAAAATTTCCACCAATAGTTTTTAAAATAACGTCACATAGGCTTATGCGTTTTTTGAAATTTTCTTATGTTGAAGTCACTAATCTTCTTACGACACTAGTTTCCAACTCTGTGCCTAAGGGTTTTCATTCAGCACTCCAAGACCACAATGTGTTACGTCTATGAATGAGGAAATGCAAGCCCCTTGTCATCACCATACTTGGGACCCCATTCCTTGCTCATCTAGTGTCAACATTTTTAGCTTCAAATGGATATTTTGTCTCAAATAGATTTATAGTCACAAGGGGCAAATGGTTGTACATAGGTTTTCTCATATTCTAGACTTAGATTCACTCACACTTTTAGTAATATGGTCAACAATGTGACTGTTCATATTCTTATTTCAAACCACTATGCAGAAATAACCACTTCGTCACCTTGATGTCAAGAAAACATTCCTGAATAGTGTTCGTGATGCTCCCATATACATGGAACAACTATAGGGATATGCATATCCTCTTTACTCAAATACCAATATAAACAAGCTAGTTGTGTGATAATGTATTCATAAATATATAATACAATGTAAATGGGATAAACCATAATCAAAACTCTGATTAGAACATGGCTTGTTTACACTAACACTTTTGAACCCACCCGATCTCCCCCGTATTTAATCTCACACCATCACTTCCATAATAAACCATCCTGAAACTGTCAATGTCACCACTCATTATTCTCCCTTATCCAAACTCCTCTTTTGATTTCCCTCGTTAACATTGGTTTAGGCACCTCCAATATTCTCTTCACTAACAGTGTCTTAGGCAAATGTAATTATTCCCTCTATCAGCAGCAGCTTAAACAAACCCAATTTTTCTCAAAAATCTGTTGTGCCACAAACAACTTCCTTCAAAAATCATCTTTTGATCCTTCTCCCACTCATAATAATGTTATCCCTATGAAACATAACACTTCATCTTTCAAAGAAAATCCACAAAATTAATACACAAATTAGAGGTGAAAGCTTCCAAATTTAAGTTAATTGGAAGAGGTGATGTGGAGGGAGAACTTCCAGGAAAGCCTATTTTTATCCTTGTAAATATTGTGTGAATGGAACATTGTTCAACTGGTTGGTGATTTAACAATTTAAGTGACAGAATTGCCTTGATTTGCTTGGTGTACTTGTTCAGTGGCTAAAATAGCTGAAAATTATTTGGGTGGTCCAAAGTGAATGATAAAAATAATTTAATGAGCCCTCAAATTATTTTCCCAAAACACAAACACAAACATGGCCACAAAAATGAAAAGGTTTATGTAACAAAAGGGTGATTGTTCCCCTCTTCCATCTTTAAAAGAGGAAAGAGATTCCCTTTTCTTCTTTGGAGAAGAAGAGGAGAAAATTTTGATAGGATAAGGTTGGAAACATGAGCGACTGTTAAAATGATTCAGATTTTTCCTTCTAAAGTTAAATAATTGTCACTTAAAATTATAATAATTGCACTTATAAGATTTCACTAACTCTACTTAAAATTATATCTATTAAGATGTAAGTCAAAGATTTCTTAACATGGTGTAACAGTCTCTAGTTATCTGTAGGTAGTGGTATGGGTGCCACAATGTTCTATATTGTGGAATAAGTTTTGAGGGGTAGCTCTTATATTTTAACTCCTACTAAAAATTCAAGAATGAAGAAGCATCAAAATGTTCTAAATGATCTTATCAAACAATTTCATGATGAAGATCATATTTGGTTGGGGGGTGGTAATTGAAGTGCCTTAAAAAATAAGTTTGGGCATTCAGCTAGTGGGTTAATTTAACACAAATACATTGCTTTATTAGTTTGTTGATTTCGAGAATCAAAATGCCATGTTGGAGATTGAATATATATAGTATATTATGCAGAAATATACCTTATTTACAGTTCATCGATCTAGAATGTTCTGATTAGATTGAGTAAGGTAATTTCTTAATTGTTAAGGTAGTAAATTTCTAGATCACTATACATTAAGGGATTATGAATTTTAATTGGAGTTAAATAAGGTTTAACTCGTCAAACTTGCCAAAAGTTTTTTTCAATTAGGTTGAGATATAAAATTCCATAACCTACTTTTTTTTCTTACCTTCATGGCTTCCCTATTATTCCTATAAAAAATAGGGATGCATGGATTATAATGATATAATTAATAAAATCATTCAGCTTATATCGAGTTTTGTCTCAGTCAACTGTTAGATTATCATCTAGTCGTTAGCATAGATCAATCATTATATCGACAAACCTTGTATTTTATATAAGGTGTGTCCCATTAGAAATTGGAGTAAGTTGTGCTTAGTGTGTGGATTTTGACCTTGTGTTACTGGAGTTTATACACGTGTCTTTCAAGTTCATCTTGAATTGTGCCTTCTACTTTGAAATGAGGTGTTTTTTATCAACACTTCAAAGGTGCTCTTAATTTTTCCACAGAACAGGATCTTCACATAAAAGTTCTAATCACTTAACATAGTTATGATACATAGTTATTTACAGGTTATGGTAAGGATGTGATCCGCACTCCGCGGGGTTGTTAAAAACTGTCAACCTTTCGGGAGACAGAATTCAACCAGCGGAGCACTGTGAATCAAAGATAAATATTTGTATTGTTGCTCCCCATTTTACTACGAAACTACCCAAAAAGGTAAATAGCGGTGACGAGACGTCAAATGTATTATTTTCTGAAACATTTAACTTCTCTTTTGTTATCTTTTTGTTGGAAAATTGTTAGATTTAGGTAGGTTTACTTCATAAGGGGTTTAGATGACCGTTTTTGGTTTTCATATCTAAATCCTTCATTTTGTACCCTATTTTTAGTCTGATGGATTTTTCGTCCTCACGGGCATCTAGATTCCTTTTTGTGAGATTAATTTGTAGATTGCTTGTAAACACTTCGGAATGTGTTAGTGAAGGTCATTTGCATGGATGGTAGAATATTGAAGAAGGTCATTCACAAGAATGGTAGAAAAAGGAAGGTCACTTACAAAGTGGTAGAAGATAGAGTGAAGAAGGAGAGCAAAGTAAAGGGTGAAAATGATCTAAGTTTTAAAGCAGAGTCCTGAGAAAATTCAGAGAAGAACCAGCCTCCAAGGGTGATACCATTGGATTCATCTTCTTGAGTATCATAAAAACGACTACAAGAACTCTCAAAACGGATAACGGTTCACCCAGGGGAAGCAAACCAAAACTGTACCAATTTCTGTCGCGACTCACGAATTTGTGTTTCGATTCGAGACCAAGAATTTACTGGAAGATGATTTTTCAACACTGCAGCATTGCGAGTCATAAGGAAGGCGTTGCGGGTCGCAAAAATTGCACTGCAACTTGCTTTTACTCCCCTTTTTCTAGTACTATAAATAGCACTTCATCCACTCATTCCTTGGCTTTCTTGGCCTGACTTGGGGGATCCAAAACCCTAGTTTTTCATCTTCTTCTTCAATTTCTTCTTGTTTCTTTGTATATTTTTGTTCTATGTCATGGGTTTTGATTATCTGGGCTAGTTTTATCACTTGGGAGCAATGGATTGAAGCTTCCAAACTAATGTAGTAAGAACCTCTATTTCACTCTTTCTTGAAGCATTTGTTATTTAGCATTTA
>JAULKM010168406.1:0-15877 GCA_032355605.1 Rubia tinctorum | reverse complement strand
ACTAGTTTGTAAGGTTTTGCTTTGGGGAATATTAGTATTAGGATAGGGACATGTGAGATTATCCTTATGCTTGAATCCTTTCTTACTCGAGGACGAGTAAAGGTCAAGTGTGGGGATATTTGATGTGTCCATTTTATATGGTGACTTTGGTACCTTCTTAGACTCATTTTGGTAGACTTTGATGCTCAGAAGACCCTATTTTACCTAGAATTCTTATTATTAGAGTTGAGATTGTCTTTATCGCTTTTGTCACTTATAATGATGGAGTGCTCGATTGGATAATGCACTCTAGGCCTAATGGACCCCATACAAAACCCCCATAGGCATGTCACCTTTTTGAATTCCTTTTGGCAAGAGGTGCCACCCCCCGATTGAACTTGAGTTCAAAACACATTGGGCCGTTAAATGCTTAAATATGAACTTAAATGAAGCTGGGAGACAGAGGAAGTTGCAACTACAAGAACTTTAAGAGTTTAGGTGCGACTCCTATCATACCGAACTAATTTACAAGGAAAATACAAAAGCATAACATGATAAGAAAATAGTGAAAGACTTTTTTGTGGGACAAAAAGTCCTTGTTTTCCAATCTCGGCTACGTCTATTTTCGGGTAAATTACTATTAAGGTGGGGGGTCCATATGTGGTGACCAAGGTATATGATCAAGGAGGAATAGAGGTAAAAAATGAGGTGAGCGGCATTAAAGGGTTAGTCAATGGGAAAAGATTAAAACCTTATCTAGAATCGGGAAATTTGGGAGTAGACAAAGAGGGCAATTCCCTCCTTAATGAGTGAATCCAAGCATGAACTCTCCTATTACAAATCAGTCATGAGGAAGAAAATAAAGAAATGGTGTTTGCATTTTGTATTTAGTAGATTTTGATCATTTTGTGATAATTTGAGTGTGTTTCATTTTTGGTGGTGTTTTTGGAATTATTGTTTATCAAATTCTGGTATAGAACAATACTACTCTTGGTTTTCTTGTTTTTGAATGCAGGTATCCGTGCGATGAATTTCAAAAGAAGAAATAGAGTTGATTCTTCGGTGTTTTCAAACTTTTCTTCTTACCTTGGTCACATGCATTTTGGGGATAATGCATGAACTAAGTGTGGGGGAGGAGTTGGAACACCTTCATGGTGGCATCTCATCCATTTTTGTTCTAGCCTATGATGACTATTTTGATGACTAATTTTTCCTTGTTTTTGGTTCTTTCCCTTATTTGGATTTGCGAACTTTTGGTTGTTTGTTTATTTTATGGTGTGAGGACACCTTTTTGTAGTTTGTTTTGTGGGGATGTTTTGGGATGAACTTTTTGGTGGCGTAATTTTTTGTTTTTCATGATCTTTTTGTAGTATGAAGCGTACCATTGGGGAATTTTGTGCTACACAAAAAAATGATTTTTTTGAAAAAATTAAAAAATTTGTATATATATTTACCCGGAAAAAATGGAAACCAAAACGGCAATTTAGGCAAAAAATGGGAAGAAAGTCCGGATAGGTCCAAAGACTAATGAGAGGTTAGGACCGGCTAGATTGGAAAACCTAAGCAAAAATGAGAGGCCTTGTGGGAAAAGGTGGAAGTGAGCTCAACATGTGAGAATGCTAGGATGAAAACCCTAAATGGCTCCTAGGCAAATTGACAGAAATTGGAAATGGAAAATTTGAACATCCCTTGGCCATCTTTGGCAGTTTCTTCATCAACATCTCTTGGATTGTCTTTGACGGTTTCTTTGGTGGAGTAAGCTAGTTTAGCACTTATCATTTTACTTTGCCTTTTTGCCTTTTTTCTTTTATGTATTTTGGGTGGATAGGCTACTTTAGAATCTTCGGGAAGAGTGAGAGTTGTGAGATTCTTACAATCTTTAGGGTAATTAGGGTAGTTTAGGAATAAGTTGAACATATTGGTTAACTTATATCTTCATGCTACATTCCTCTCGGATCTTTTCTCATTTTTGTTTACTCGAGGACGAGTAAAGGTTTAAGTGTGGGGAGATTTATGTGCACCTTTATGTATTTGTTAACCAATGCATTTGGAACACTTATTATCATGTTTTCTTAGGTTGATTGCTAGTTTTAGTTAGGTTTACATGACAAAGGATTTAGACGACCATTATTGGTTTTCTTATCCAAATCCCGAGTTTTGTAGACTTAATTGAAGTCAATGAACACTTTGTACTCACGAGCACCTAGATTCTCCTTAGTGATCTTACAAGCAGGTTGGTCGTGAGTACTTTTTCATCATAATTTTATAGAAGGCCATCTGTGAAGGTGGTAAAAGATATTTAAAGGTCATTCGCAAGAATGGTAGAAGATATCAAAGGTCATTCGCAAGAATAGTAGTAGATTGAAGGCCACGGACCCCAAATCATGGTAGTAGATGGAATTGAGACCGAAAAAAGAAAATTTGAAATTCAAGAAGGTCAAAAATGGAAAACGGTGCTAACCGGCCAAACCAGCTGGCCGGCCGGCTGATCGACCTGCACGGGACATTGCACGAGTCCAGCCAAGTTATGCATGGTTCATGCAAAGTGACCCGATGCTCCAAAATTACTATTAAATAGATGAATGTGAGCGTGGATCATTCCTTTTTACATGGTCCACACTATTTCAAGTTCCAAAAGTGAAGACCAGCACACGAGGTGTGAAAAATAACACGGCCCACACCATTTTTCTAAGCAAAAAGTCCTTCCAGCAAATGGGCCGCACCAAACGAAACGAGGCGTGCAAATAAGATGTTTAAGACAGAAATCAGCCGACGGTCTATGCTAGTCTGTGCATCTCACGCGGCACGAAGCAACACAGCCCGTGTCAGTCCGTGCAGCCCGCGCCAACACGAGGCTACAAGGGTCGTGTCGTGCCACACACCCTACGCTAGCACGGTCGTGCATGGACCGTACCATTTTTAACCCGCTTCCTCCAATGGTTGTCTAAATGAATCACAGGAAATCCACCAAATTAACCTTAGAGGAGGCTAAGTATTAAGGGTCAAAGATAGAGATTTATATTGCTGCTCCCGTTCCTACTACTATACTACTTAAATTGGTAGATGGTGGCAAGTATCAGAGTCTTCCACAGAGATATTAGGAATCTAATAATTAACTACACACAGCCACGATCGTGTCGTCAATCCAATCATGTGTTAGGTATAATCAGTGTTGGTAAAACAAGCATTGGGGGGGGTTACTAACAACTACTAGCATGCAACTCAACAGAGAATAAACTATATAAACTAGCACAATGGGAATATTTGCGTAACATGGTTAATGTTGTTTCGATCCTTGATTTCATCACATAAAAGAAATATAAACATATTCTAGTGTTTGTGACACGTGGTGTGGTCGATGGTGAACACTTCCACATACCTATCACGTAGGGTGCACATATAATCTTCCATCACCACCGCCTCTGTAATTAGGGGATTACAACAATGGCCCTGCCTGCTGTGCCGATCTGAATCTCCCCTGTGCTATTATGTCTTGGGAACTATCCAAGAATGCTTCTCCCGGAGCCTAAAAAGGCAAAGAGGGTGAAGCACTATATCGATGGCTCTAGGGTTACAAACCTAACCTTAGTTTTCTACTTTAACTACCTCTACCCGTAACCCTTCGGCCCAACTCACTGGCTTACTAGTGTATGGTCGTTCATAACATTGACTCAGTGATCCACGTGCACACACCCACATAGTTCCATGATACGTTAAGACGACCCCAGGAGGGGGGGTTCACCCTCTGGTGTTTTCATCCTAGCTTCCCACATTTTTATTTTTCAAGCTCACCCTCAACTTTTCCCACACCATTTGGCCTCTCATTTTTACATATGTTGCCCTTTTGGGTTTTCAACCTATCTGGGCCTCCTAATTTTGCCTAAGTCTCCTTTTCGGGTTTTTGACTTAGCGGGTTGTTTTTCATTTTTATAAAAAATTATTTTAAAGGTGCTAATTACTACATAAAAACAACCAAAATTTATAAGTATCATCTAATTCCCCTCCACCACACTCAAAGCTTGCATCGTTCTTAATGCATATACACATTCTACAGCACATGTCAATGAGAGAAATGAGAAAACACTAACAATGAGAAATGAACACCAAAATCTACCCTTAGTGGCACAATCCTGGAATTTAATGAGAAAACTATCATCACCACAATATACTAACCATAACCTCAAATCAAGAAAGTCCAATCACAAGCACTATCATACACACAAATCGAATAAAGTATTGAAATTGCAGTGGATGACTACTTCTTTGACTTAGAATTGTGTGTATTTAAAGTGATTGAGGTTAAATGGGTTTAGGTGGTATTTTGGGTTTATGAGGAAGAGATGGTGATGTGAAGGTGGGAGGGTGTGCGAGCTTCACGGATCATGCACGTCTACACGCTTCTTTAATTTGGGATTTGGTTATTCCTCCTTGTTCACAGTTTTGAGCATCACAAACCATGTACATCCACACGGTCCGCGAGTTGAACTTCTACTAACCCTGTTTTATTGGTTTCCTCCAAACACTAAATGCTTCCTACAAAACAAACATGCACACTGAGCGTGATAGTGTTCCAAAACAAAAGCTAAAACAGAAAGACACACCAAAAAAATATGTCCAATGCAATGAAGTGAGATATATTTTCCTCTCCCACACTTAAAACGTTCACCTTCCTCAAATAAGAAACGTGATATGAAAAAAAAGGGAAAATAAAATGATAGGAAATCATAACTTATCAATGCATTATTCTCACCTCAATGCCCTCAAATCTATCTCCAACGTGCAATTCTGATCAAGCCACTACAAATCCACACTAAAAAAGTATCAATCAACATCCACACCAAGAAACAACTAGTGTGCAGCTGTGTATTTGGTAGTGGTTTAGGTGGTGTATTGTGGTGGTGTCTAAGGGTTTTGTGGTAACAGTGGGAGGATAAATGTGATCGTCTCTTTTTTCTCTTTTTTTTAATGAAAACAAACTTACCTTTTTAAAGGCTCGGGTTGCCTCCTGAGAAGTTCCAAATTTTTAAGGTCGTCGGCACAACCCTAATACTATCCATATTTTGAAGCTCTGTACCCCATCACCATAGGAAGCTAAAAATGAAGAGGTTAGGGTAGAAATCTCCCAAGAAGAAGATTTTGTAGAGGTGGAGTCGACCTTAAAAGAGATGGGTGGTTTGGAAGCTTAGCATACTCAATTGACTTCTCCATGGTCGTTTCTAAGGTTCTGGAAATGTGGAGAGTTGGTTCTATAGGTGGAGGTTGGGGTGATGATAGATACCATAATGAATTAAGTATAATAACCCCTTCCTCAACTTTTTTCTTTAAACAAAACACTCCTCTTCCCCTTGAAACTCATCTTCATCCATTGAGATAACTTTACTCACCAAAATTTTAAGTTCAACCGGGGAAGCCTCGTTTTAGGAATATTGAGCTTCTAGTTGGATCACCCTTTCAGTCATATTGCTCACATTCCCTTCAACTCTCTCAATGCTTGATAAGAGTGTGGTTCCGAAATGTCTAATGTCATTATGCATTTTTGAGTGGAGTAACTTATTACTCTTGGTCACACTATGTATTTCTTGCAAAATTTCTCCATACTCCTACTTGGGAACTCTCAAGTATCTAATGTTATTAAACATTCATGTTTGGAACAACTTATTAGTCTTAACAAGGTTGACCATGGCTCCAAACACGTCTTCACGCTCAGACATGGGAACTATTCCTAGGGAATGGTTTTTGGGCATTGTATATAGTAGTGAATGCCAACTATTTATCTCATTGTGTTAGTTTCCCGATGCATATTCATACCGTAAATCTAGGTTACCACTCAACCTCAGATTGGGAGGGTTGTGGTATAAGTACTATTATCGATCTCTTTGGCCTTGGGAACCAACAACTCCTATCACTCTACGGTACTCACTCAACCAAGAACAAGACTCCATAAGGTGGTCGCAATGACATATCCGATAAAGTCCCACTTGTTGAGCCTCTCTTCTCCACAATTTTTATTTTACGATAAAAATTCAGATCGTACTGCAAGGATACTCAATAGGAACACCAAGAAATCAAGCAATGCCTACTCTAAATAAAAAAAACAAAATTTGGAATTGTAGTGCAAGGGTTCTCAGTTGACACCAAGAACTCAAACAATACCTATTTCGGAAAAAACAAACACATAAAGTGGCACAAACAAAAACAAAAACACAACAAGAAAAACAAAGGAAAGTTATACTTAACCGACTAACGATGATGACTAACAAATAGACTAAACTAATATCCCCAGCAACGGCGGAAAAATTTGACCTACACCCACGAGGTTGTTCAATACCACGAGTGCGAGGGGTCAAAGATTATAATTTATATGTTGCTCCCTAATTTACTCCTAACTAAAATAAATGTAGATAGTGTAAATTGTAGGGTCATCCACAGAGATATTAGAGCCTTAAGGTTAGTTAAACACAATCCACTCTCGGACATGTCCCCAATTGTGTGTAAAAATTAACTAGTATTAACAGAGGGTGTGTTTGAACTAACTACTATCATGCAAGTGAAACTAAATAAAATATGATAAAACTAGTCTTGGGGTTATTTGTATCACATGATCGACACATAGATTTGATCATACACTCTATTTACATAAGAAACTATCAACCTTTTTATGTTAAATCACAGTGTGGAGATGTTAATTCCCAAGGAACTCCCACTGTCTATCATACAGCTAGTTTTGCCACCTCCTTAACATCTTATATCCTCCATAACTTTCTAGGGGTATGGCTCTCTATTGAACACACTCGTAGCTCACTCTCGGTGCTAACATGCCCCTACTTAGATGAACTATTCCTTCCGTATATCGCAACTATTAGATTCAAGAGTAAACTCAATCACAGGACCGGGACCTCCACGAATCAATCCTAGACCTCAAAAAGAATAGGAAATCAGTATCTCATGATAACTCTAGAGTCTGCACCATCCTAGTCGCTACAAACTAAAAACGCTAGATTATCGAGGTAAGCCATGGTTTCCCCCATTATGATTTTAATATAACCAATACGATTGGTTTGATAATCCTAACATGCAATTCCTCACAAGACCTCCATGTAAGATTATTGTTTATGACCACCCCGACACTCACAAGATGGATTTATCGCATATATCCTCCAGGTACTCACAAGACTACCATAGCGCCAATAATCCAACACTCTCAGACTAGTATTTAAAGCCTAGAATGATATTATTCAATAAATAAATCAATTGTGCATCTTAACCTATTTCATAGCATAAATCACAATAAGAAATTGAACTTCAAATTAAGCACAATATTTATAACATAGAAAAATAGGATGAATCTAAAGAGTCTCAAAAATAATCTCAAATCATGTTCACAAATAACAACCCCCGAGAAATAAACTACTCTAAACTAAAAAGCTCATAGATCCAATATACATAAATGGTAGAAATGAAGAAATAGACAAGTGAAAGTTAGCTGAGTCAAATTCCACCTCCTACTCATCAATCTAAACTTCTAAGTACAAAACCTATGGTAGATTAAGAAAACTCATCATAGATCTAAGAAAACCCGTGAAAAAATGAAGAACTGGACTAATATGATGGAAATCTAGAGTTTTTGGAGGCCCAAGTCGGGCTCAAGAGGATAAGAAGGGAGAGGAGGCTTTTTATTGGTGGAAGAGAGAGAAAAATACAAAAAGGAAATAACTGCCCAGTTCTTTGATTCAGGGAACGGTTTGTGCAACAAACCATGCGGTACTAAGGTTCAGGATGCAGCCATGCGGAATTGCATTGGATGTGCAATCAATCCCAAATAACCACCTATTTCTATAGGCTCAGTACATGGGTCGTGCATTTTTTTCATGGGTCGTTCTATCCTTTTTGTCTCCAACTTGTTTGTGTCACTACGGGTGAAACGTTGATTTTCTTTGTGAGTTCTTGAAGTTGATATTATGGTGCTCGCAAAGTCAAATCCAATGGTGTCATCCATGAAGGCTAATTCTTCTCGAGTGGTTTCCAAAACTCTATTCCAACTCCCAGATCTCTCTTCACTTGCTACTTTGTCTTCCTTCTTCAATAAACTTCTAACCATTCTTGAAATGGCCATCCTTGATCTCCTATCATCCTTGTTGATGGAATTCTTTCTTCTACTCCGAACTTCTTACGAGCAATCTAAGAATAATCTCACAAAATAAGATCTACATGCTCGTAAGGACAAAATTCCATTAGGCTCATCTTAGGCTACAAGATGAAGGTTTTGGATAAGAAAACCAACAATGGTCATCTAAAACCCTTATGTTATAAAACCTATTGAAACCTAGAAATCTACCCACAAAAACATAAGAAAAGATATGTTAAAAGCCTTAAGAAATACATACATTTAATGTCTCATCATGGATGCTTTCTTTCAATGTTTTATTAGATCTCGTAGAATCTGGTTTAAGATAGTTTTGTGTGACAGTTTGTTTAAGATTGTATGTTAGAGTGTCATAAATACTTATTGTTTAACAAGGGGCTAATATACACCAACTCCAACTAGTTCCACAGTTGGCCACATTCTCTGATAGTATTTCAAACTTAAAACCCTGCTACAGGTGTCGTTTAACTTTTTTAAAGTAACTTTGATCTTATATCTGGTTTACATGTGAAATACAAACTGCACCCCGATTATAAACAAAATTGATCATATATATCTAATTTAATTTTCACATTTTTTGAAATAGTGACCCGCTTATAAACAAAAACCAATCATATTATATATCTAATTTAATTTTCACATTTTTGGAAACTATTCCTCAGTCGTAACTTATGTGGGCATGCAGGGTTTCTTGCTCCATATAGCATTATGAAGTTGGAAATATTTCCGACTTACATAATTTTGGGGAATAAACCCTTGTCGTCCAAAAAAACATCAAACCTAAATCTGCACCCATTGCAGTTCAATCACTAGTTAGCCACAATTATCATTCTATTACTAGAAACACACATCTTTCATCACTACCAAATAACTACAAACTTGGCGCAAGTGGCCACAACTTCTCAGAGGACAAAGTAGACAGCGTAGAGAAGGAATAACAAGTTCGACTGCTTGTTGTTTTTAACCAAAGAATGTGAGGTTAGGTATAACAAATATATTCAATCTTCTAAGATGTGGGATTCTTACGGAGTTTTAAAAAATGATATAATTAGGTTAGGCATGTCTGATGTGATTTGTAAATTTGAACAACAATGCTGCAGGGAATAATTGTGTAGGACTAATGCGACATATTTTGATGAAGTTTGTCAATTCTATGTAAATTTTACTAAAGAAGAAGGTGATTAGTACATTACCAAGGTCAACAATAAGGACATTTTATTTAGCCCTTGGACCATTAATTCATTGTTATGTGTTGACTACAAAAGTCTTAATGACATTTACTCATCAAATTTTGATGGCCCCATCGATATGTACCATGCTAATAAGTGGCCAGACTATGTTGACCTACCGTTGTTAAATTATGTAACAATAGGTCCCTCGTACTTCGGGTTTGGTGAAAATGATTTGGATAAGGCTGAGTGCTATAAGTTAAACTTCATGACGATTGAAGAAATGATCATGTACTGGATGGTTGCAAGGACTGTTTACTAACTGGAGGACACATCTCGGAACTAATGATCAAAACGATTATGTTATTATATTATGTCATCCATGGGAGAAAAATCAATTCAGGGTACACTATATTGCAACACATGGTGTTGTTGGTCGTGAATTTCAAGAAGCGTGCAAACAATTTTCCTTATGAAAGTCTCATTACTATGATCATAAAACAGCATGAACATACCACTGCATTAAAGTTCCAAGAGTTTCCATGCAAGTTGTACATTCGGAAATATTTCAATAAAAAGAGATGGGTACTTAACCAAGGTAAATGAGAGAAAAAAACCCAAGAATTACAACAACATGAGGCCACATAATGTCGATCCCAGTTTGTAACTGTAAAATAAACTATGGTATGTTATCGTTGATAATGTACTAAATCAATGCTACTTGATGATTATTTCATGGACAAAAGCCAACATTTTATGAGCTCATTAGTGAAGGTGAGCGATAGAATGAAGGCCAAATCAAAGGAAGTGATTCACTTGAAGAGAGACATTCGTCTTGCAGGGATGAAGTTAAAGAAAATTACAAGGAGGAGTGTTGCAGTTCTTTAACAGCCAAGCAATCGCACTCCTTCTAGATTTGTCCTAAAATGGCCTGTACAATTACTAATAATGTTTTGATTTGGATTTTCAAGGTCATTTGTTTATATCAATATTATTTTTCTCCAACACCCCTACACATTTTTATTGGCTGATCATAGGTTTCAATGATTTGGTGTGTCCTAGAAAGAAGTACTTCTTTACCAAATTTTCTTATGTCACTTCCGATATTGGAAGTTAGAAAATTTCAAACATTTTGAGTACTATAGGGAAGAATGAAATGTTAAATCGGTTATATATGTATTACAATATTATAAGATATGTACCGTTATCAGAACTGTCATTGTATGTGCGATATTAATGTTTCTGATATCGCAAGATCTATCAATATATAAGAACAATCAATCTATATGTGGAAGAATACATCGTGGCTACATTCCGCTATTTGAACTAAACTTGAGAAATGTAACTTTGGGAATTTTAAATGATATTCGAAATAAAAAAATAATTGATAAGGTAACAAATGTTGTTACTACCCTCGTTCCTATATCAGAAAAAGGAAAGCTTGATGACGGTGAATATTAGGCGACGATGAATTACAATAGAAATGGCATTTTTTTACAAACCACGTTGTTTCCTTGTCATTATATGGTGGTTCATACAGAACCGCCGCTTATCAAATGTTTGTAGTCGTCGTTTCTAAACAACTGCTACACAAGTGCATGTTTCGATATTTCAACTATGATACAACGGCAGTTTTGAGGTAAAAATAAGAAAACTCCGTGCAATGGCTCCATTAATGGCCAGTCATGCACTAGTGATTAGATTTAAATGGACAAAACTGTTTTGAACTAGGCATAACTAGATTGAGCTAAACTGGGCAAAACCTGAGCTAAACTATACTGAAATGGAATGAAATGTAATGGATCAAAATGAAGTGTAATAAACTAAACCAGACTCCACCACCCCAAATTAGAGTGAACTAGACTGAATTGAATTAATTTATGTTGAAATGAATGTTTTTTAACTAAATATATTTTTCAGGACTCAACTCATTATCCAAAAATATTAATAAACAAATACGGAAAATCAAATGCAACAGACGTGGAACTGAACTAGATTGAATTCGAGTGAATTAACTAGGCTAAACTAAAAACAAAATTGAGCAAAACCAGACTAAACGGGACTGAATGGAACTTGAATAATATGTACTTGACTAGTATGGATTGAACTAAACAAAATTGAACTAAATCGAGCTGAACCGAAATAGTACGAACTGAAGCATACTTAATCGAATCAAATTGGACTAAAATATAGTGGTCTAAACTGAGTCAAACTGAATAGAGCTAAACTGAATCAAACTAAACTAAACCATATTGAACTAAACTTAACTAGAACGAACTAGAACGGACTTCAACGGATAGTTCTGAAAATAAATTATAATCACTAAACCTAATAATATGTATGTTATTCTTAATAAAAATGAGCATGTTAGTATAGCATGGCATTGATTATTAGATGAATAAAAAATTCTTTTCGGAGCTAAACCTTTTTTTCTAAATTGAACTTAAATTATTTCTAATGAATATAAGTTTAATTTGATAGGATCTAAATTAAAATTTTGTGAGAGATTATGGTGTAGTAGAAAGATAATGTTAGTAATCTTGGATCAACATTTTTCGAGAAAAATTAAAAACCTACATTGTGTGAAAGAACCCATTAATAGGCAAGAGACAACGGAACCCGGATTAGTTTTTTTTTTTAACCAGGGTTAGCGATAATCAAAGAAGGAATACATATACATTCCCCGATACAAACTTTAGCATCAGAATCTTTACCCTGAATCAAATCCGAGGGATTCATGTAGGACGAAGCAATTTAATACCTTACGTCGAGAGAAGTTGTCATCGGTCTCCAAGGAGTTCATACCACATTAAGTATTTTGTCTTTTGTGCGTTGTATTTCAACTTTTTTATAGTATTTCTTGTGTTTGCACATTCAAATACAATTTATTATGTGTTTTAGTTAAAATGTACAATATTTGAGTTAAAAGTAGCGGGATTTTATAGAAAGACATTTCATGAGACATGCTCCTATATAATTTATTGTATTTGTAAATTATTTTTTATTATTATGTATCAAAATATGAAACTTAGTCTTGAGAAATACGATTTTCCATAAATTATGAAACAATTGTAGTATTTTTAATTTAATTTTAACTTTTTAAGTTAAGAAGTCGTCGTCGTACCTCTCAAAAATATAATTTATAAGCCCTAAATGCTTCCTAAATACAATTAAGTAGATAGTGGCAGGTCAGGGTCGTCCAAAAAGAAGGGGGATTTTTCTATGGGTTTTCACCTATAAAGGTGAATACTACACTATATATATATATATATATAAGTATGTAAAGAGGGGGGGCTTGGTTGCTTTTTCCTAAATTGTGAATGTAAAGACAAGACAACTAGCAAAATCAAGTAACTATGTTAATCATGAAACAAACTAAGAAAAAGGGGTAAAACTACAAATGACAGCCTTGGGGGCAATTGATTCCCACTTTCAATCCTCTTATAGATCATAGAACCATTCACTCACCCTATCACATTTATTACCTATGGGGAAAGCTATCACTTTCGTTTTGAAGATCAAAATTCATTTATTCTTAATAGTGATTCAAAGACGTTTAACGACCATTTGCAAACCTCGTTGACAATCACTTTAGACGTTCAACGACCATAAAGATATTTCATCGATGGCATTATACATGAAGAAGCATAGATTTGAAAATAACTACAAGCATTCTACCAAATGTCCAGCTATTTAACCCAACAAAGCATTCATTAAGGCTAAACCTAGACCAATCAACATTCAAACTTCAACCTTTCATTGCTACCTTAAGATGAATATGATAACAAACCACGTTAACATAGTCATCTAGCAAGATTAACATCATTTACCCAACAAGAAGTTCTAATTCCATGTTCTTTGATTTTCATGTCAAAGAGCTAAGAAATTGTGCACATCTCTAACCTCCAAACACTTAATCATACATACATTTAAAATTCTCAAACAACGCATAGCATAAATGAAGCAAACATTCACATTAACAACAAAATAAATGCTAAATAACAAATGCTTCAAGGAAGAGTGAAAGAGGTTCTTACTACATTGGTTTGGAAGCTTCAACCAATTGTTCCCAAGTACAAAAATATCTTAGATAATCAAAACTCATAACATAGAACAAAAATCTACAAATAAACAAGAAGAAATTGAAGAAGAAGTGTAAAAACTAGGGTTTTGGAGCCCCCAAGTCAGGCCAAGAAAGCCAAGGAATGAGTGGATAAAGTGTTATTTATAGTACAAGAAAAAGGGGGTAAAAAGCAAGTTTCAGGGCAATTTTCGTTACCCGTGATGCCTTCCTTGTGACGTTACAGTGTCAAAAAATCAGCTTTCGGTAAACTCTTGTTCGCGACTCGCGACACAAATTTGCTAGTCGCGACAGAATTCAATCCAGTTTTGTTTTGCTTCCTCCAGGTGAAGTGTTGATCCATTTTGGGAGTTCTTGGGTCATTTTTATGGTACTCGAGAAGACGAATCCAATGGTAACACCCTTGGAGGCTGGTTCTTCTTAGATTATTCTCAGAAATCTACTTCAAAACTTAGATCATTCCCTCTACTTTGCTCTCCTTCTTCACTTTATCTTTTACCACTTTGTTAGTGATCTTCCTTCTTCTACCATTCTTGTGAATGGCCTTGTTCAATTTCTTCCATCCATGCGAATGGTCCTCTTCATGATAGTCTCCAAATAAGCTCACAAAACATATACGAATCGACCAAATCATAAAGGTAGAATACATTAGACACCACATGCTTAAAAACTAGAAAGATGAGGGAAAATAACCACACAAGGTGATTCTAAATCCCTATTTTTTAAAACACCTAATAATCTAACCAACCACTAACAAAACAAACCAAAAAGGGATGCTAATTGTAATAAGAACACATCAAAATCACGTATCAACTCCACCACACTTAGACCCTTACTCGTCCTTGAGTAAGAACAAGAAAAGTTCTAAGGTTATTTCTAAGATATGTTTTCCTAAGAGCACAACCAACACATTATTCCTAGAACTACCTTAACCCAAAACATAAGATCTTGCCAACCCTTACATCCCGACCTAAGGAGTCCTAAACCACCAAAACCACAAAATCATGCCATATAAGAATGAGGTATAAACATCCAAAGAAAGTCAAGAAGATAGCTTACTCTACCCTGAAATCCCACAAATAGGTAAAACAAGAGAAGAGTTCACATATTTCCATTTCTCTCAATTCTCTCATTTTTCCTAGGAGCCCTCTCGGGTTTTCATCCTAGCATCTCCTTTCTTTCAAAGCTCACACCTCACCTTTTTCCACACCATAAGGCCTCTCATTTTTTTCATAGGTTGCCCTTTTGGGTTTTTGACCTATTCGAGCCCCCCAATTTTGCCTAGGTTGCTCTCTCGATTTTCAACTTAGCGGGAAATTTGTATTTTTTCAATTTTTTTCAATCAAACAAATAAAAGTAGAGAATGTGCACACTACAATACAATACAATGATATATGTTCCTCTCCCCCACACTTGAAACACACATTTTTCTCAATGTGAACAAAAGGATAAGATAAAGAAATAAGAGAAAAGAAAAAAATACCCACAGCTAGGACCTTAAAGGTCCTTCCCTGCGGTAGCAATTCTCACTCCTCAATGAATGTTCTCTCCTCCATGTTCTCAAACTCCATCCATTATGAAGTTTGACCCATCCACTAAAAATCCACAACTATGTAAATCTCGATCAACACCTACAAAAAGCAACTAGTAGTACTCCAAGATGGTGGTGGATTGTTGTGGTATTTTTGTGGTTTTGGGTAAGGTTTTAAGGATATGGTTGAGAAATTATTATTCAACAAAAGAAAGACACAAGCCTAACTTAAAAGCTCAGGTTGCCTCCCAAGAAGCTCTACATATTTAAGGTTGTCAGCATGACCCTAATGTTATCCATACGGTGAAGGTTTGAATCCCTTCCATTCATACCACAACTTCTATCATGTTACTCACATGCCTCTCCAAATCCTTGAGTCTTGAGGAGGTTCAAGATTCAGCTTCATTATTAGTCTTGGCCAACTTGGTCAAGTTTGCGATTGCATCCATAATTTCCGTGTTTTTCAAACTTAAACCTTCTTCTTGGGTTTGGTTTTGGTGTATGGTGTAAGGTGGTGGGGGATAACTATACTGCTCGTAGGGTTGGTTTTCCAGATCATTCTCATAGCACAAATACGTATTATCTCTCCACTTTGGATTGTAATAATCGTGGTATGGATATGGTAGGTCATCCATGTGCCTCTCAAAGTTATAATTTATAAGCCCTAAATGCTTACTATATACAATTAAGTAGATAGTGGCAAATCGGGGTTGTCCACAAAGAAGAGGGATTTTCCTAAGTGTTCCTGCATATAAGGGTGGATATAAGCCTAGATATAGATATATAAAAGCAAGTAAATAGGGGGTTTTTGGTTGGTTTTTCTAAGTTATGAATTTAAAGACAAGATAACTAGAAAAGTTAAGTAACTATGCTAATCATGCATGAAACTAAGAAAAGGGTGTAAAAACTACAAATGACAAAGCCTTGGGGGCAATTGATTCCCACTTCCAAACCTCTTATAGATCATAGAACCA
>JAULKM010168397.1:0-15877 GCA_032355605.1 Rubia tinctorum | reverse complement strand
ATCTCCTCCTCCCGAGAAATTAAGGTATACGACTCTGAACTTGATCAACAGGTCACGTATGTTGGAACATATGAAAAACTGGCTCTTGCAAAACTCTCCGATATATATAAATATAATGTGCATATTTTCTCAATTAAATTGTCAGAGTTGCAGCCGTAATGTCGATCAATATATAGTCCCTTGAACATATCAGAATTCTCCAAGATTATCTCCATATTATTCTTATTCCTTATTTGATTCTAAAACATATCCAAATCCCATAAATAAAGAGATTTTTCCTATCACAAATATCCCATAATATTCCATAAATTCAATTCTATAATTATAGGAATTTTCCATAAATCATAATGCTTCGACACGTTTGAATCAAATATTGCATAAGCTTCGTATTTCCATAAATCAGTATCACGCAATATTCTGATAGTCGAATCTTGATTCTTCTCGTATGTTCCAATATGGAATGTTTTTCTTTTTCAACATTAGTTCACAAATGCCAACACAATAATCAATGAAGTCCACGTGACTTTACAATCTCCTCCTTCGGAATTTTGTGGACCCAACTATTTTGGCATAAAGAATCACAAGAAAAACTTTCAATTTTCACAATCATAAGAATACCGGAAATCCCTTATGTTGGAACACATACGAATGGCTAAATCTGAATTACTAAAATCACCGAAAACCATAAATCCAGAAATCCAAGGAAATAATTCAGATTACATCACCACAAAAATAATATCCAAAATCTTCCAAAATATTCTCCCCCTGGGGCCATGAATATGCCAAAGCAGAAAAAATATGAAAAACAACAAAGTTCAGCAAGATAAGACTTTGCTCCCCCTGAATTTAACCACTAACTATGTTGGAACAAATCTCTTCAGAAATCAGTTCTAATAAGGAGCAGCACCTTGTGCTTCCAGATAAGCTTTTTCTGCTTCAATTCTGGCTTTTTTAGCTTCAAGTGCAGCTATCTGAACGGTAATTGTTCCCATTCTTGCATCCAGAGGCTTGTATATCTTCTCTGGAAGAAGTAGAAGCTGCACCCTTAGGGTTCCATGGAAATTCATGAACCTGCCTCACCCAAAGGTCTTCTTATTAGGCTTAAGTGGCTCAATCTTCACAATTACATCTTCAATAAATCCCCTAACCTTTTCATGTTTGGCCAGTACAGTAATAAGTCTAGGATAAACTAAGGCATGCTTTCCTTGGGAGAAATTGCCTGCTTCACAACATTCTACTGAATGAGCAAGCCCAGATTAACTGGCTACTGTGTTCCAACACAGTACAACAACTTAGCCATTTCCCGAGTGAGAGTTGTAGTGTTGGTAGAGTGCATCCAATAGGTTACTGCAATCAGGTACAATCCAAAGAATCTGGAAGAGAGGCATGAAACCTGAGAATATGCAATTGTTGGAAAAATTGTCTTAGTACCACCCGAAATCACAGACAGAATATCATCAGAAACCCCTAGCTAAACAGAAAACACACCATCAAATTCAGGGGGTTTTCAATCCCAGCAGTTCATTGTCCTGGAAGCCGAAAAATTGATAATCTTCCCCCAGACATATACTCTATCACACCAGGGTGAATCCTCCTCTAAATTACCAGCCATAAAATTGGAATAAAACTCACTGACCAAATGCTTGTTATGATAATCATACACGGTAATAGCAATTTTAATCCCAAGCAATTCAACAAAATTAGAAAAACCATTAGGTTTATAAGCACCTAGATTAGTACCCTCTCAGGAATTATCTTCCTCTGAGAAAAGTTCTCCCATATCTCCTCACAATCATTATCCCAAAATATAGTAGAGACAACATCAACTTACTGATGGAGGTGGCGGTGAGGGTTTCTTCTTCTTGGGAGAGAGTCTGACCTTCTTGCCTCTCTTAACTGGCTGAGAGGATTCTTCTTCTGGCTTCTTCCTTTTTGCCTTTATGCACCTAGCCTGGATGAATTCATCCAATACTTCATCAATGTAGTAGGTCAAGTCAGGTTCCTATGTTGGAACATACTCTTCATGCTGCTGCTCAGTCTCTCCAGTAGCTTGTGTTCCAACATAGCCAGACTCATCAGTAGGTTCAACTCTCTGTGTTGGAACATGGTCTTGATCATTCTCCAACAATTCTATCTCAACAACTTCCATTATGGGGTCATCTCCCCCTCTCTTCTCACCCTCAGAAACCTCCACATCATGATAAGAAGACCCTTTATAAACATCATCCATCAGATAGTCTTGGTTCCCCATATTATTTCCAGTAGAACCCAATTCTGGTTCATCGACCTCCATAGGGTTTTCATGCAAATCTTCCTGCTGGTATGTTGGAACATACCTAGCTTCATCTTCCTCTTCACTATCGGACAAGACAACTACAAGGGGCTCTAAAGCCCTGAGATCTTCATTCCTTTTAGTAGCCACAACATCAAAAGGAACCATCTTCATCTGATAAGTGGATCTGAGCACCTCCAAACCTTCAGCTTCCTCATCATCAATTTCTTTAATTATAACATGACTTGGCCCTGAAATATAAGAGAATACATGAAACATATATTTCCCTCTATTCTCTTTATATGCACCACTTAGCAATCTAGGATTATAATTCTCAATATCCTCCAAATCCCCTATGTCACCCAAGAGTAATTATTCTATATTAACCTCCAGAACTTCCACTTTCAGATTTTCTAAATTTATCATATCTACGGTAACTCGGTTGGCTTGCACTCACTTAAAAAACTCATCTATAGAATCAAATTTCCTTCCCTTCTAAACAATTTGAGTAGATTCAACAGTAGTTACCTTTTGATACTGAGATTTCTTCTTGCTTGGTGCATTCTCCACAGATTTGCCGGAGGTGAGTAGGAGCGACTTCACATATCCTTGAGACTTGTTTCCGGCCATTGAAGCTAGTTTTAAAAAATAACACAGTAGGGATTTTTGGTAGGCTAAGGAGTTTTTTGAATCACTCAAACTCAGCAAGATAACTTCCAAAATTTTGAAAGTTTGGTAGAGAAGAAGAATGCAATGCCGAAAAAAGAGGGAATATGGAAAGATGGAAAGAATTTGATCCAAAAATAACTTCTCCCTATTTACCTCTCTAACCGTGTTTACCTTTTTCCCTTTCCAAGGAAATTATTACCTCTTCTCTCTTGTAAATTCATGTCCCTTCTTGAACTTCCAACATACTTCCCAACAACTTCATCTCCTTTTTTTTATATTTGTCTTTCTATATTTTTCTGAATTTTTTCTAAAAAAAACTGAACCAACACAAATATACATACTATACAGAGGAATTTCATAGAAATATACCTCATATCCGACACACACCAATGTACTGTCTGAGAAATTCAAAAGTTGATGCGCCCAACGGTTTAGTGAATATATCTGCATATTGCTCACGTGATGGAACATAAGCCACCAAAACCTCCTTTCTTTCAACCAAATCTCTAATAAAATAATTTCTGATATCGATATGCTTCGTTCTTGAGTTCTGAATAGGATTCTAAGATATGTCAATTGCACTTTTGTTGTCACACAAAATCTTTAGAGGCCCTTGTTAAATTCCATAGTCATTCAACATTTGTTTAATCCATAATAACTCTACATAACAAATTCTAGCAGCAAGATACTCAGCTTCAACAGATGATAAAGAGATTGAATTTTGCTACTTACTGTACCAAGAAACCAAATTTGTGCCAATAAAGAAACAACCTCCAGTTGTACTTTTTAGATCATCTGCATTACCAGCCCAATCAGAATCACTATAACCAATAATACTTGAGTCTTGATTCTTAGAATACCATATTCCATAATCATAAGTCCCACTAACATATCGAATAACTCTCTTTACTGTAGTCAAATGTGATTACTTATGATCAGCCTGGAATCTTGCACAAACACCTACGCTGAAACATATATCTGATCGGCTAGCAGTAAGATACAAGAGACTCCCAATCATGTTTCTGTATAATTTCTGATCAACTGAGAAACCTTTCTCATCCTTCACCAATTTTTCCGTGGTTGCCATCAGAGTTCGAATAGATCGAGCATGACTGAGTCCGAACTTCTTCACCAGATTCAAGGCATACTTGCTTTGATTTATGAATAACCCATTCTTTTCTTTTTTAACCTGAAGCCCTAGAAAATATGTGAGTTCTCCAACCATACTTATCTCAAACTCAGCCAGCATAAGTGACACAAAATCTTGCACCATAGATGATGAAGTAGATCCAACCACAATATTATCAACATATATTTGAGCAATAAAAAACTGTGGACTTAGAAAGCACAAATAAAGTACGATCTACTCCCCCTCGACGATAACCTTTCTTAAGTATAAAGTTAGTCAGCCGCTCATACCAAGCTCTAGGTGCTTGTTTCAGACCATAAAGCACCTTTTTAAGTCTATACACATGATGTGGATAATGAGGATCTTTAAACCCTTTAGGTTATTCCACATAAACCTCCTCATTCACCACTCCATTCAAAAAGGCGCTATTCACATCCATCAGATATAAAGTAAAGTTCATAGTACAAGCAATATCAAGTAAAATGCGAATAGATTCTAACCTGGAAACTGGTGCAAAGGTTTCATCAAAATCTACCACTTTAACCTGAGTATATCCTTAAGCCACCAAACTAGCTTTATTACGAGTAATCTGTCCATCTGCATCTAACTTGTTCTTGAAAATCCACTTTGTAACAATAACATTTACCCATTTCAGACAAGTAGTGAGATATCATACATTATTGCGTTCAAACTGCTTGAGCTCTTTTTTCATTGCCACAATACAATATTCATCAAGTAGTGCTTCCTAGTAGTTCTTTGGCTCAATCAGTGAGATGAAACATTGTAGTCCGGATAATTCTCTATAGTTAACTCTAGGAATCGATCGTGTTCTTCTTGAGACAGGTTCTGGTACCTCCTGTGTTGGAACATGCAGAACTGGTGTGAAGGATAATTTTCCAACATACTCTTCTTCTTCTAGTTCCGGCTGGTCTACTGATTGATCAGATGTTCCAACATAGTCCGGCTGCTCAGGGAAATTCTCATGTGTTGAAACATGCTCAGCATTTTATTCATCTTCTTTTTCACTCAAACCCCGTTTGTCATCAGAATCATCCATAACCACATTTATAGACTCCATGAGAGAGTGTGTTCGTAGATTGTAAACACGGTAAGCACGTCTGTTCACAAAATACCCCAAAAATATCCAACATCACTATGATTATTAAACTCATCCAATGGATCTCTATCTCTGAGAATATAAAACTTTCTTCCAAACACATGGAAGTGAGATACGCTTGGCTTCCTGCCCTTCCAAATCTCATAAGATGTTTTGCCAGTAAAAGGTCGAAGATACACACGATTTATCTTATAACAAGCCGTATAGATAGCTTCTGCCCACCATTTTTTGTGCATTCCTTTTTCTGCAAGCATGGCTCGTGTCATCTCGTGGAGTTTTCTAATCTTCCTTTCTACAATACTGTTCTGCTATGGACTAATTGGAGCAGAGAACTCATGCTCAATACAAAGTTCATCACATAAATCACTGAATTGAGAATTTTCAAATTCTCTACCATGATCACTTCTGAATTTGACAATATTTCCTACCGGACTTCCTTTCTCTATCTGTAATTTTATCACCAAACTTATAAACACATCCACAGTATCAAATTTTTATTTAAGAAAACCCACCAAAGTGTATCTAGAGAAATCATCAATACATACAAAGATGTACTTTTTTCCACTCACACTAGGTGTGTTGACTGGACCCATTAAATCCATATGAAGTAATTCGAGATTCCTTGAGGTAGTAGTATACTGAACTGAAGAGTTAGGAGACCGAATTTTTTACCTTGTTAACATGGAACACATACAATTCAACCTTTGGTCGTAAGTGTGGGCATACATCATACTGCCTTTGAATTGGCAATTTTCACCAAGGTTTTGTAGTTGATAGGACCAAGCTTCATATGCCACAAAGTTCCTTCATCTTGCTTTGAACTCAGATATCTCACTACTTGCTCCAAGAGGTAACAGTTGTCCGATGATCGAATATCAGAAAGTACTTTATCTTTGCCATGTCGTACAACACATTTATCTTTCTGAAACTTGACTGTCATATTGTCATCACACAATTAACTGATACTCTAAAAATTTGCCTTTAGATCTTCAAAAAACAATACACTAGTGAACACAGGAAATCCTTCAATGTGCATTCCACCCTTGCCAATAACACGACTCCTCTTCTCATCTCCAAAAGTAACAAAACCACCATCATATGATTTAATTTTCGTTTGAAACTCCTGAGCTCCAGTCATGTGTTGAGAGCACCCACTATAAAAGTATCACAAGTCTCTAGAATTTGCAATAAGAGAAGTATAAGCAACAAAGCAAACATTAATGTGTTTAGAACCCATACCTTTCGAACCATCTTTGATCATTAGGTATCACCTATGTTGTAACATATAGACAGTTGTCGCCCATTCATGATATCTCTGAGTAATATGAGGCATTGTTCCTCAGTGTGGCCTTGAAACATGCAATAACTACAGATGAGAAGTTTTCGTTGACGGGTTTTAATCACTTTTCTCTTCATGTGTTGAATTTATGCCTTGAGATCTCCCGTATTGCATGATGGATTTCCATAGCCAATATCTTGTCAATCTCCAAATCTTTTTACCATGGTCAGAATATCATCAAGCTTTTCTTTTCCAGTGTTTAATTTGGTGATTGTTGCTTCTGCCATCTCTAAACTCTTAGTCACAGTATGTAGTCTCAATTTCAGATCCTCGATTTCATTCTTAAGCTTTTCAACCAATACAACTAGTTCCTTCTCCGTCTCGGGCAGTTTATTTTTCTCCATCTTTAGGGACTTGTTTGCATTAGCAACCTTTAACCACACATCTTATATTTTTTTGTATGCAATATATATCTTTTCATCACTCGCGGTTTGGTCTTCATGATCGCTGGAACTATCGTCAGTACTTATGTTGGAACATACAGATTTGTCTGTGTAGGAACATACGTCTACACCTTTCGCATCATCGTGAAATTTTGCTCCAAAAGTCGCATAATTTCCTAGTAAGTTCCTCTTCATCTTTATCATATTATTCATCCTCACTCTACGAGGTTACATACGACCTTCCTTGCTTCTTCCAGGTAATAGCATATTCATCCTAGATATGTCCAAAACCTTCACATTCTCTACATTGAATTCTTCCTAGTTGTTTTGCTTCACTATTTCGGTTTCTAGAGAACTGATGATTTCCTTGTTCCATACGTATTCCACGATTATTTCCAAAGTTCTGTCCACGAGGTCTGTTTCCTCGAGTTCTTTCTTGTGATTTCTTGTTCACCACCTTTTCAGCATCCTTGAGAAATTCTTAATAATGAGAGAAATTTCTTCAATACCATCCTCACTATCTGATTTGTGGTTATTCTGTGATGAAGATACTTTGAAGGCCAACTCCTTCAGTGTTTTCTTTGCAGGCTGTTCCATAGTCATCTCATACATCTGTAGTGATCCCATCAACTCATCCAAAGACATTATGGACACTTCTCTAGCTTCTTCTATTGCTGCAACCTTCATTGCAAACCCCTTGCAATGACCTTAAGTTCTTCTTTACCAACTTAGATTCCCTGTAGACTTTTCCCAGTTGATAAGCCATATTAGATATGTCTCAAAGTTTCCTATTGAATGTGGCAATTGTATCATCCTCCTTCATTTTAAACTCTTCGAACTTTGTAGCCAACATCTATAGTTTGGATTCACGTACACGAGTGGTTCCTTCATGTACAGTCTGCAAAATATCTCATATTTTCTTAGCCTGATGACATGTAGAGATGAGACTAAACTGATTTTCATCCACTGCTGTAAAGATAGCATTCAACGCTTTGGAATTAGCTAGTGAAGCCTTCAATTCATCTGGAGACCAAGATGATTTATTCTTAAGATTATGTTTCCTTGAACTTGACTCTCCCTCTTTCTCCTTAGAGCTAGATTCCTCGTCTTCATTTGGATGATTCCACTCAGTTTCAACAAACCATGCAAGTTCATCCAGAGAATTTTTAAATACTCTCATGTGTGCCTTCCAGTAATTGTAGTTTGTTCCTTCCAGCAGAGGTGGCCGAGACATAGAAGCTCCTTCCTTTGGCGCCATGGTAAAACTGGATCACATTTTCCTTGACACAAACAAGGTAAAATGTAAGTAACCAAGCTCTGATACCATATGAAATTTTGGTTTTACCGTTTTAGCTTTACTATTAGGCCTATGTTCCAACATATCATATCTAACCAAGTATGTAAAGTAAATTGTGCACACGAGCACACACAACTTGGTTAATCACTTCGGTGAAATCCACCTACATCTGTCGGGCCTGGCCCAATTCAGAATAAATCCATTAATCAGAAAGATACAGTAAAAAGTACACCATACAACTATACTTATCTACTAATTATTAATGTGTGGATTTCGCAAGCTCCCATTTCTACCGATCCGCCATGATCAGACTTCCTCTAAACTCAAAACACGTCGATGTTGGATCTCCTCCTCCCAAGGAATTAAGGTATACGACTTTGAACTTGATCAACAGGTCACGTATGTTGGAACATATGAAAAACTGGCTCTTTCAAAGCTCTCAGAAAGATATAAATATAATGTGCATATTTTTTCAATTAAATTGTCAGAGTTGTAGCCGTGATGTCCATCAATATATAGTCCCTTGAGCAGATCAGAATTCTCCAAGATTATCTCCATAATATTCCTATTCCTTAGCTGCTTCTGAAACATATCCAAATCCCATAAATAAAGAGATTTTCCTTATCTCAAATATCCAATAATATTCCATAAATCCAATTCTATAATTATAGGGATTTTCCATAAATCCATTATGGTTCAACATGTCTGAATCAAATATTGCATAAGCTCCATATTTTCATAAATCAATATCACGCAATATTCTGATAGTCAAATCCAGATTCTTCCTGTATGTTTCAACATGGAACGTTTTTCTTTTTCAACATTAGTTCACAAATGCCAACATAATAATCAATGACGTCCACGTGACTTTACATTAACGAATTAATAAAGATATTTTTTATTATAAAAATACCTTCGTCCCAGCTTAATGTTCACAAAAAAAATTACGGTTTTCAAAAAATATGTTTGATCGTTAATATGTTTAACTACACATAATAACGCCGAATAAAAAGTTGATATTTATAAATTACTTATTACGGAGAATAAAAAAATACCACACACGATAATATTATTTTTTATATATCTATTCAAATGGTCGACGTTTGATAGTGTTGACTATCAAATAATAAGTGTGCATCTTATGTTTGGACAGAGGGAGTATAACACTTATAAAAATGTTGATTATATTAGAAAGTGTTATTGGTATTAAGGGTGTGTTTTACTTATAAATTTAGCAACTTCTAGTGTTTGGTAAACAACTGAACAAATACTTATATTAGGAGTAGAAGACATATTTGAGTTAAAATAAAAATGAGTCTTTCTCAAATTTTAAAATAAATATATTTTATTTATAAATAGCACTCCACCAAATGTCTTATTGATCCATCAAGACTATTTTATAATGGTTCTCAAAGATTCAAGAAGAAGGTGATAATCTATCAATAATGTGATACTGTACGGTATTTGTGGGGGAGGGAGGAATGATATGGTCCATTCCCTTGGAAACTATTGTAGGGCACGTTAGAGGAGGATCCACAGTTACTTGGGTTTCGTATTGCCTATATAAGTTATCTACAAAAAATAATCAGATTAATCTATTGATAATAAAATAAAAAAGAATCGGATCAATCTACTGATAATAAAATATATTTCGTTAATGTTAATGCACGGTATGTTATTGCTCCCTTTATCCCACTTAAAATTACACTGCAATTATTAGTACGTTGTTCAAAAAATATATTTGACCGTTAATGTGTTTATCTACGTATAATAACGATTAATATAAAAATTAATATTTAGAAACCACTTGTTATGACGATTTGAACAATAACATGTAAGATAATATTTTTATTCAAATATATAGCAAAACTTTAATAAAGAATACTATCAAAAGTGTAAGAGTGTAATTTCATATAGGATTGAGGGACTATGTGTATATAAAACGCTTTTACAAAGTACGATAATTCTTTAGAATTGTGCGCATACAATTTTTTTTAATCTAATTTTAAATTTTACTTTTAGCATGATTATATTGTAAACGTTATTATAATTTTACATTATAGTTCGGTTACAACAAAGGTGGAGGAAGGATAAGAGGTGAAAATCAAGAGTTTATAATAGTTTACGAGATTTCTTCTTATTTCACAATCAATTATGAGTTACTCCCTCTATTCTAGCTGAATTTGCACATCAATTATTATCACGCTGTTCAAAAAATATATTTGACCGTTAATATGTTTATTTACATATAATTACAACAAATAAAAAGTTGATATTTAAAAACTACTTGTTACGTCGAAGGGGCGGAGGTAGTAGTAATTATTATTTTCCGTATCTCATTCTAAACCACGCAATTATTATTTTTTCCATGTTTCAATCTAAAATTGTGGACTCATTTCATGATTAAGGGATAATGTTGGGACAATGTTGTTTACAATACTCTCTCCGTACTAGTTCAAAGTGCAAACATGTTTTTTGACATTATTCTCTATTAAAGTTTAACCTCATATTGGAATAAATTTATAAACCAGCAGAGTGATTTTAGAGTTCATGATTTTCTCTCTCTCTAAAAAAGATCTGTAAACAATTCTCTTCAACCAACAAAATTCATGTCGATAACGGCTACTTCCTCTTAGCAGTTTTACCGGAAAATTACGAACCTCACCTTCCGATGGCGGCTCCGCCATCTGGCGGGAGCTCGTCCTCTTACTTGCAATCTCTCATCCATCCAAACACTGCTATCTCAACAATTTCCAATATTTCCCTTTATCCATTAACCCAATATCAAGGGGAAACCGCTTGTATCTTCCCCCAGGCGGAGATCGAGGAAATAACAATTCCTTTCAATCATGTTCTCATCGGTAAATTTTCAAGGGGTCAGCCACCACTGGAGCGGATTAAGAAAGAGATGTCAAATATTGGTTTGCTGGCACACTTTCAGGTTACAACGATTGATTCAAGGCACGTTCGACTCACTTTCACTCACGAAAGCGACCGGGAAAAGATTTGGAGCAAACCGGTATGGTATTTCAGAACTTACTTCATGCGTGTGCTAAAATGGTCAATTGATTTCGATCCAGAGGAAGAACCACCATTTGCCCCAATCTGGCTAAACATTGAATCTCCCCCACCCATTATTTTCACCCTGCTGTGCTTAAAGAAATAGGAAATTCAATGGGTCAGTTTATCTGTGTTGATACTCCAACAAGGAATCTATCTAGACCGTCTACCATTAGAATATGTGTGGATTTTGATCTCTGGAAACCCTTGTCGCAGAGGATTAGACTAAGATCGATAGCAAAAAAACAAGTGGTACAATATTGCCTATGAATCCAAGCCTTCCTACCGTTTTACCTGTTCCAAGTTTGGCCACTTTGACTCCATGTGTAGGAAAGACTCTCTGCTTCAAAACCATGTACCTATCCCAGCTCCAGTAATAGTACTGCAAAATTCTGCTCCAAATAGGGATAAAGCATTACATGAGGATATCAGATCTCCCTCCCAAATACATTCCTCACCCAGGCTCCGATCCTTTACAGAAGGGTTAACAATTGGGGGCAATAGAGGCCATATTACAGATATGACCCATCAATCTGCCTCACCAAAAGACACCCCTCGGGTAATGGAAGTTTGGAAAAAAAAGAACATTCATGCCAATCCTGGCTCATCAGGTTTCACACCCCTTCAGAAGGAGATGAACACAAGAGGACATGGTATAAACCTATTTAATGAGGCAACGCCTGAATTATGTGATGAACAAGTAAAGACAGCACATGATGACCTCACACAATCGAAAGTCGCACAGGAAGAGGCCAACCTGATAGCAAACATCACAGATAACATCTTCACAGAACATTACCAGGATGAGCTCACCCCTTTTTTCAACTCTAAAACTTCATCCCTCAACCACACAACACTTGCACTTATCCCTTATGATACACCACTGTCAACTAACAGATTTTCCCTAACAGATGTTACAGGATGAGGAAGCTTCAGAAATACATAAAAATGGTACAGAAGCTGTAATTTCAGAACTGGAGAAAGAGGTACTCTCGAACTGCTCCTCAAATGACCCAGAAGATATATTAGACCTAGAGGATGCGGAGAATGAAACACTCTCTAAACAATCGGACCAAGGTAAGCTCACTTTAACCCCCCCTCACTTTAGAGAATCATGGTAAAACTGTTAACAAAAAAGATTCTACATCCAAAATGAAAAACTATTTTTCAGGCCTAAATATGATACTTAGATATGCAAATAGAAATAAAACACTCAATCTTAATGATTAAGCACAACATAATTGGTAACTGCCTAGTATGGAACAGTAGAGGATATAACAAATCCATTTCTAGGATTAAATCTCTCATATTGAAACACAGTATATCTCTTCTATGTCTGATTGAGCCAATGCATGAAAATAATGCAATCATGAAACTAAAAATGCAGTTAGGACTAAAAAACCACAGATGTGCTAATAACAAAAAAAATTGGTTGCTTTGGAATGACAACATAATTTGTAACTTTCATGCTCAATTCTCTCAGTGTTTAGTTATGGAAATAGTAGATAAGTGGAACAATACACCTTGGTTGGCTGTCTTTGTTTATGCAAATACCCTTAGAGCTTTGTGAAGGCAATTATGGCTAGATCTTTTAGATTTGCCACAGGGACCTAAAATCTTAATAGGGGACTTTAATGTGATTACAGCTCAGGTGGAATATAGGGGTAGCAATACTCCTAACACAGATAATATTAATGACTTCAATGAGGTAATTGACGCCCTAGGTTTACTGCACATTAATACTGTTGGTCCTCAATTTACTTGTTCAAATAATAGGAGAAATGGCAGAGTCTATAAAAGACTAGATAGGGGACTCTGCACCCAAGACTGAGGTCAACTTTACCCTAATAGTTCAATTCAAAATTTAAATATGACTGGCTCAGATCATGCTCCTATGATGCTATCCATACAATCTTCCCATATTAGTCTGCCTAAGCCATTTAGATTTCAACTAATGTGGCTGAATAGAGAGGTTGAGCTAAAGCAATTAATCCAACAGAACTGGAATCTGCCATGCCATTCCAGTGGTATGGAACTTTTCAGTTGTAAACTAAGAAGAAAAAAATGTCTAAAGGAATGGAATAAAAATAATTTTGAAAACATTAATGACAACATTATAAAAGCAGAAACTGAAGTAAATAAGGCAGAAAATGACCTCCTCATTTCAGATAATGAGCAGAACCACATCCAGTTAAGTAGAGCTAGGGCATTACTACTTAGAGCTTTAAAAGAGGAGTCTATATTCTGGCAACAGAAATCTAGCATCAAATGGATAAAAGAAGGAGATGAGAATACTAAATTCTTTCACATGGCAAACAAGGAGCAAAACTGTAAAACATTAATAACAAAAATTAAGGGTAATGATGGTGTGTGGTTAACAAATCAATCAGACATAGCTAGGGAAGGAGTCTTATTCTACACTAATCTTTTAACTCAAGTGGAACATGACCCCTTTGACAACTACCTTGATTATTTTCTCCAACCAATCCCAAAGCTAATCTCCAATGATTCCAATAAAACCCTCCTTCAGTATGCTACCTTGGAAGAGATTAAAGAGGTTGTATTCTAGTCTAATAGTGACGGTTCCCCTGGACCAGATGGTTTCCCAGAAAAAATTTACACTTTTGATTGGGATATCATCAAAGGTGATCTTTTAGAAGCTGTTAACCAATTCCTAAGAGGCTCACACATGCCTCAGGCCATTTTAGCTACTTAAATAACTTTAATCCCTAAAAAGCAAACACCGAAATCTTTTGTAGATTACAGACCTATAAGCCTCTCAAGTTTCATTAACAAAATATGCTCTAAACTTTTAATGGAAAGAATTAGGCCACATATGAATGATATTATTTCAAAGGAACAATCAGCCTTTGTGCAAAACAGGGACATTGCAGATAACATCATACAAATGCAGCAAATGGTGAGATTCCTAAACACTAACTGTCATAATCAGAATCTGATCTTAAAGCTGGATATGCATAAGGCTTTTGATATGGTAACCTTGGGATTCCTTAACTCTGTGCTACTTAAATTTGGCTTCTCTAGTAGATTAATTAAACTCATCTTATCCAATATTGCATCTGCTACTTTTTCAGTTCTGTTTAATGGTGTCCCTCAAGGCTTTTTTAAAGCATCAAGGGGAATCAAACAGGGAGATCCCCTCTCTCCTTTTCTTTATAATATTCTAACAGAGGCTTTCAATAGAGCTATCAAATCTTACTTCACTAATGGCTTTTTGCAATACTTTTTTGCTACTGCTAACTCGTTGAAAGTCACACACTTGATGTATGCTGATGACACTGCTATTTTTCTGAGAGGGGGGAGAGAGAAACCTTATAGGAATTAGGAACTTCCTAGATGCATACCAGGTAGTTTCAGGACAACTATTAAACTATCACAAAGGTGAATACTATCTAGGAAGTAGGGCTACAATTGCAGATCATAGAAAGGTCAAATCTATCTTGGGTATGAAAAAGGGACAAGTTCCTTTCAAATATTTAGGTGTTCCTATTTTCATGGGAGGGTGAAGTCATCTATATTCTCTGATTTGTTAGAGACTTTTGATGTTAAATTGAACAATTGGAAAAACAGGTGGCTATCACAAGCAGGTAAGTTGAATCTCATCAAATCATGTCTGTTATCACTTCCACTCCACATTTTTGCTACAACTCAGCCCCCAAAAAAGATAATCACCAAGCTAGAGAGCAAGATGGCTCACTTTCTTTGGGGTAACACTGAAATTAGGAATAAAAGAGTGTGGAGAGCTTGGTCTAAAACTTCTTATCCAACATCTGAAAATGGATTAGGAATCAAAGATATCCACATTTTCATAGAGTCCTTCTCTTGTAAATTTGGGTGGAAAATGCAACTAAATGAAACTATATGGTCTAAATTTATATGGCCTCTTCCTAATTCTTCAAGATCATGCCCTTTATGGAAGAGAGTCTATTCAGTTTCTGAATTGTGTAATGCTAACTCCAAAATTATACCTGGTAATGGGGAATGTAGTTTTTGGAATGGTAACTGGTCAGGGGACGGTGCTTTGTACTACAAATGGCCTATTCTTTCAATTCCCTTTCCTGACTATACACTTGCTCATGTATTGGATAACAAAGAACAGATATTCCCAATCTTGGAGCCTCACTTGGCTACCAGTACTGTTTCTCTTCTGCAGAGCATTACCCTCAACCAAAACTATAAGGATAGGTTGGTGTGGACTGCTGCAAAGGATGGAAACTTCTCAGTCAAAGCATGTTACAACAAACTAAGAGATTCCAGGAATACAAGACAATCTTTGAAAAGGATATGGAAGAGACAAATACCAGGTAAGATCTCCTTCTTTATATGGAGAGTCATGAACAACCTCCTCCCCTTTGATGACATCCTATCTAGATTAGGCTTCAATATCCCCTCTAAATGTTGGAAGTGTAATGCATCTGATTCTCTGGATCATTTCTACAATGTATGCCCTTTTTCATTGGAAATTTGGAGTCATATACACTCTACCATGGCAATCAACCCACTGCATTTCAACACTATATGGGATAGGCTGTCCTTTTATGTGAACAATCCTGCCATGTCTAGAATTCACAGTTCCATTATTTTAATGCT